>VXBZ01004132.1:5538-19295 GCA_013399135.1 Heliornis fulica | reverse complement strand
CCGTCTTTCCTTAAGTCATGGAGGTTTTAATATTACTACTGTATTTCAACACTTCTTCTCACTAGTATACAAGCCACTTTTTTGTTGAAAAAGATATTCAGGAACAGTCTGAAATCTGTATCCTCTGTGTCTGAGGCTTTGTGCTTTGCATTTATTTTTAATGAGAATTTTCTCATAGATATACAAATCTGCACTTTTATATTTAAGCATCTCTTTCCTATATCTTTGAGTGCTCACAATCCATGGAGGTTTTATGTTTTTAAAAGAAGATGATTATAGTACCATAAAGCTATGACATATTGGATGTTGTTCCTGAATACACCAGAAATATTTCCAGCTCATCATTTCCAGCATACACATATTTCTGTTCTCTCTCCTTTCATACTTCTATTCACTACCTGTACTTTGTTTCTCCACTGCCGCTGGCCATGAGCCAGCAGTGTGCTCTGGTGGCCAAGAAGGCCCATGGGATCCTGGGGTGCATTAAAAAGGTGTGTAGCCAGCAGGTCGAAGGAGGTGATCCTCCCTGTCTACTCTGCCCTGGTCAGGCCTCACCTGGAGTCCTGTGTCCAGTTCTGGGCTCCCCAGTACAAAACAGACAGGGATCGCCTGGGGAGAATCCAGCGGAGGCCACAAAGATGATGAAGGGTCGGGAGAATCTCCCTTGTGAGGAAAGGCTGAGTGAGATGGGGCTGTTCAGCCTGGAGAAGACTGAGAGGGGATCTCATGAATGTTTATAAATATCTGAAGTGTGGGAGACAAAGGGAATTTACCAACCACTTTTCAGTGGTCTGTGGGGACAGGATAAGGGGCAATGGTTACAAGATGGACCTCAATGATCTCTGGAGGTCCCTTCTAACCCTTACAATTCTGTGATTCTGTGATATACAATTTCAAATTGTTAGGCTAAGTCAGTTTGCTTTGACAGGCCTGAGTTAGCAAGTGATACTTAAGTATCACAAAGTTTTGTACCTTCTGCCACAGGATGGTGGCCAGACCATGAGAGATAACTGGGTCAGGAATTGTTTCAAATGGGAATGTTTTGTGTGGTCTCATGTTAGAAAATTGCATCATCCAATGTTAGAGAAATATAACTTGTCTGTTTTTCTTATCATTTTCTTATCATTGCTCTTTGTTACAACTCCTCCTGTATCATCCACATCCTTTCTGCTATATACTTATTAAGAAATTCTTCCTTCTAAGCTTTTTTTTTTCCTAAGTTCTCTTCAGCCAGTCTGAAGCTTTTTATCCATAATTGCTTCTTTCCACACAGCATATGAGCAGAGTCTCAGTCCACCTGCCTCAACATACAGAGGTGGGGAGACAGGGCTGACAAAGGCTGACTCCCAAACAGCATTCAGGGACAGACCAGCTCACAGCCACTACAGACAAGACCAGGATTCCTGGAGCACAGCTGGGTCATGGCTTGCTACCAGATGGAACACAGTTCCTGCCAAGACACCAGACAAGGGTCTGTGCCAAAAAAGTGCCCTCAGGACCCAGTGAAGGCATATCATACAGCTCTGTCTTACAGCTTTTTTGTTTTGAGAAAAGTCTTATCCAAAATTAACCCAGTTTTGCTGTACCAGAACTGACCTTAAGCTTATGCATTAACACCCTTGCAGTGTGAAGTGCATTGTGGGGCTTGTCGGGGTAAAAAAGGCTCTGACACAAATAATTTCAAAGCATCCCTGTATTCTTCTTCAGAGCTGTTTGTATTCTCATGCTTTGCCTCTGTGCTTTCCTGTGTATTTCTACTACTTACATTCGTAGAATATGACATCAGAATAATTTCCCTATTTCTCTACCTCAGATATATTTAAAGACTTAAAACACTGCTAAGAAATAAAAATGGAATAAATATGACTGATATATGCAAAGAATAGGCTATTAGGGAAGGTGTATCTGCATAACATTTTATGAAAATAAAAAATATCTTCATGCACTGGTTTATTTTCTTCATATTTTCATAAAGGTTAGTCCATTTTTCTTACACAAAAAATATTTCAGTGATCCCCGCGTATTTTTCCTTGACAGAAATTATGGAATTTTCTACATCAAATACCAAAATGTCTGCAATAGCAGTGAAAGTAGACAAGTTATACCTTAGGGTTACTTTGGTAAGGAACCTGAAGATACAATTTACGGACAAGAAATGACAAGATACAGTGAACATCTACAGTTAGATGTAATAATTCCTTTTTATAAATGCTTAATTTTTACATAGAGTATGTTAAACCTAGAAAAAATTACCAAAGCATCTTAATTGAAGTAAAAGAAAATACTGGGTTCATGTACATTCATTCAGAGAGTATCAGCTGAAAATATATTTACACAGAAGCAATACAATTGAAAGAAGCCAGATATAGGACATTAAACTCCTCTTCATTATATGGTTTCCACTGTCACAATAAAGCAGAACCAATGGATACTGCCTCTGAAGGCAAGAAAGCTTCAATTATAATGCAAAAAAAAATCCAACCTAAAGAGTGTCTTAATGAATGGCCAACAAAAGTGTGGCTCATAAATGCTTAATACAAAAGTTATTAGCACAAGATTTCAATACAAAGTCTTAATTATACCTGAGTGGCATTCACAGCATTTATTGGGAATTCACACTATTTTTTCCCAGCGTTTCATGCATTGACATTAGTGCAGATACACTGTTGAGAGATTTGGTGCTACACTACAGCACATCTAAAAATTGATAGTCAGATATGTTATTTCCCTGTCAGACCCTTCCTCCATGTTAGGAACCAATACTATGCTATAGCAGGGGCAACCACTTTTAGCCAGAGTCAACTTCTGTGTTTATATGCATGAGTGTGAATATATGTATATACATATATGAGTCCCTATGCAGAAATTACAAAGACATTTCCTCAAAAACATAGGACAGCAGTACCTAATAATAGTTTCATTAATAACAATGTCTATACAGCCTCCTTTGTACAGTGAGTTGCGGAAAAAAAAAAATGCAAATTCATTGAAAGCACAACGCATAAGCAGCTAAAGTGGCAGTATGCTAAAATGGTATTTGCATTACATGTATCAAGTTTTCATCAATTAAACATAATGGGCCATAGGAGAACCAGCTGAAGGTGTAATCATTTATTGTTTACTGATGGTTTTAATAAATAAGTCTTTTTATTGTGATAAATGCTTTAACTTCCACCTAAAAAGAGCATGCACCATAAACCTCTCCTAAATTATTGTAAATAAAAAAGACAGAAGTACACTCCTGAAATAATATATTTTAGTTCCTTTCCATTTGATGCCTAGCTCAGTCCAGATTGATTTTTTTTACATGGACTAATTTTAACATTTATCTTTTGAAACCTCTATTCTTCATCATGCAGTTAGGAAATTATATATATATATACATACATATATGTGTGTGTATGCATTACAGTAAACTATTTAATGTGAAGTATAATCACAGCCCCAAAGGTTGACTGCTGAGATATATTTCTGGAAGTAAACTACTTTCCTCTATATCTGCCAGAGGTGTGACAAAGCTAGGCAATGACTTAATCTACTGAGAAGTTAGATCAACAAGAGCATTTCCTTCTAAGAAGTGCCTGTGGTCTATGAAGCTTTTAACTGTCTCATATGAAGACTATCTGCTGCGTCAGAATGTTTAAGTAGGTTATTTCAATTGCACCTTAAATTCCAGCAATCATAAATCATGGCAATGTGCTGACCTTTTTCGTGAGAAAAAATATTTGTGCTGATAGGGTCTGCTTCTATTACTTCAATCACAAACACACCAACACACATCTTGATTTTGTGTCTCACCCAGTCCTCCACAGCACTGTCAGACTGTTCCTTCAGTCAGTGTTGAAGGAAAGTGAGAACACTGTGGGGAACGTTCATGTGCAGATATGTTTGGGGAGGGAAAGTAACTGTAACCTGTGCAATAGCATAAATAAGCTTAGATGAAGTAGATGACAGTCTTCTCTCACTCCTGACAGCACAGGGATAGGAGATGTCACTCAGAGGAGCCATAAGGAACCTCGAGCTGCTGACAGGATGGGGTAACTCACACCAACAGCTGAGGTCTGGGTGTCTTCAAGTATCTTATGTGAGCTTCTGACTTTTGAAAAGGAGTCAGTAAATTTCAGCCACCTACCTAGAAATACTTGGAATTAACTAAGTACTGTTTTATTGTAATTTGCTATTGTTACAGAATAGTACTGTAGTGACGGAGAAGCTTTAAACTGCTAAGTCATAATTCTGAAGTAGATATTTAACAGAGCTGTAGTGATTAATCTTAAATGAGGTCCTTTTTTATGTTGACTTCAATGGACTGCAAACCATAACCTGCTGCTTTTCAATATTATTTGGACATATTCTACTTGAAGTAGACTTTTTAAAGATGAAAAGAATTGGAAGTCAGGACTTTATATCCTAGATAGTCAAATTAAAGCTAGGTTTAATTCTGGTGCGGCATATGTATTCATAATTCCAAATCATCTTTACAATACAGATGACAAGCATACTCTGTTATTTCAAGTGAAGACATATGCAATTCAGACTTACTGTAAGACTCCCAATATATTATCTTCAAATGTCATTTTAAGCTTGGAACCACAAATCACTTTGCATTTAAATTAAATATTATTGTACAGGGACAAAACATATATTGAATATTTCTGGTTTATCATGGTAAAGCTGTTAGGTTATGTGATAAAATACCTTATTTCCACACAGATAGGAGCACAGAGGAAAGAAAAATCGGGGAATCCAGGTAACACTCCCAACCCTATGAAGAATCCCAGATGTATCATGGGGTGTTGATATCCTAGCCAGAAGCCCCAGACCCTTCCTGGCATCTCACCAGGGTGTTCCAGAGAATCCCTGCCCAGGGGGTTGTGGCACACTCAGCACCATGAGCCTGTGGGACACCCATCACCATAAATCTGTGGAGCCTCTCCAGGTTTCATTAGAAACTGAAGAGTCACTGGCTGGATGTGCACAGCACTTCATGGTATACAGAAGACGGCACAAGGCTTATTGTGGGGTGTGTAGGGAAGGAGTCAGAAGTGGGTGTCAGGGTAGTTTGAGGAGAAGCAAGTGGGGAAAAAGGATAAAGGAGATACAAAGGAATGGAGAGGTGTGAGCTGGAGCTGGACAGTGTTCCTGTGGGGTCCATGCCCTGAGTCCAACTGGAACAATCAACTTTTTCTTCTGTCTGATCTCCATTTCTATTTCCTGGACAATGGCCCCTGATCCAAGTGTTTGTGGAGGGGTGGGTGGTGGCTGCAGAGGGGTACCCATGTATCCATGATGGCAGTCACTAGAGCCAGCAAATGTGCAGCCCAACCTGACAGGAATCCCAGGAGTAGATTGTGTGTGCCTCTGAGGGCAATACCAAGAGGGGTTGGCAGTGGAAGGGACAATGGGTCCAAGCTTAATGCTGGGTAGACTGTGGTGGTGGACTGTCAACGAGAAGATCTACTGGTGGGTGTGGGTCTAGGGGAGTGTCTGTGCTTGTGTGAATGAATGTGTGAGACAGAGACAGGAGTATCCATAGGAAGTTACAGGAGAGACTGCACGTCTAAGCCAAGGGATTCATACTCATGCATGTGTGTGTGTGTTTGTTTAGGGAGGCCCATACCAGTATCAAGGGTAGGTGGTTGTGTCCTCTGTGTTTTTGTGTCCAGGAACCAGCAGATGGGGAGACTGAAATCCAAGGGCAACAATGGGTCAGACTGTGTTTCTGAGCCCTCTGATGGAGGAATCCGCCTTGTATTTTATACATGCATGTGTGTATTCACACTAACTGACCCTTGTCCTAGCTGTCCGGAGAGAAACAGATTGAGAACATAAGTCGTAAGTGCTATTTGTGTGTGTCTGCAAGAGGACTGTGGAATCTGGCTATGCTATTGTTCTATGTGAGTATAAATGTATTGAATATATGTGTTTCTCGTCTGTTCTAAGTGGTCTGTGTGAATATATGTATGGTATGTGTGTGTTTCTGTGCTTACTGGGAGTACATGCTTAGACTCACCCACTGCCTCCCAGAACTGGCAAGAGAAAATTGGTAGAACATTACATCTGGGATTTTATAAAATGATAAAACTGACCAGTGTCTTGAATTCACACTTGTTTACATGGGATGAAGAATTTTCTGAGAGATTTATTTTCAGGAAGTCACATCAGATCTTAGATTGCCAAACTCCTTGACTACAACCATCCTCACAGTGCCCCCACTTTCCACAGGTGCCCTTGTGGCTGCATGCGAACCAGAAAGTGTGGTTAGACTTAGGAACTTCAGGTGCAAATACAAAGATTTTCATATCTTAACATCACATTAGGACATAGAAAGGATATGCACTGATGTCTTTCAGGGATGTCTTTCAGACCATGGTTTTCAGGGAGTATGACTGTATGTCACAGATGGAAGGAGATATACAGCCCAGACACTCAGAGTCAGGACCCATGCCCTGCTGCAGTAAACATCTACAACAGCGCTACATTCAAATTACAGCAGCAGCTTTCCTTCAAGAGTGCAAGCTACCTGTACTTGTAAGACAGGGGAAAATTCCCTTTTTTTCTGGAAACAAAACCCAATAGACCTTGTCCCAGGTGAAGACGCACCTCAAGTACTGTTGTGCAATTTTGCATGCTGCAGTATAGGAAGGACATTGAGGTGCTGGGGAGGGTACAGAGAAGGACAGCTAGACTGATCAGGGGTCTGGAGAACAGGTCATGAGGGGAGGCTGAGGAAGTTGGGGTGGTTCAGCTTGGAGAAGGGATGGCTGAGGAGAGACCTTACCACTCTTTAAAGAAAAGAAGTTGTAGTGAGGGACGTGTTGGCCTCTTCTCCCTAATGACTAGTGACAGGACAAGAGGGAGTGTGTCCAAGTTGCATCAGGGGAAGTTCATATTGGATATTAGAAAAAAATTCTTCATTGAAAGAGTGGTAAAGCATTGGAACAGGTTGCCCAAGGAGGTGGTGAATCACTGTCCCTGGAGCTGTTAAAAAAATGGGTAGATGTCATGCTTCAAGAGATGGTTTAGAGGTTACAGTGTTTAGCAGTTGCACTTGATGATCTTGAAGGTCTTTTCCAAAACAAGATGATTCTGTGTTTCTATAAAATATTTTATTTTCTTCCTTTTTTTGTTTTAATGCCCTTTTAAGTGAAGAAGCAACAGAATTATAGAAGAAATGAAAGCACGTATTCTTAAATACTCAAATTTCCTTTGTTAAAGCACTGAGAAGTAGAGGGAAAAAAAACCCACTAGAACAACATCAGAGCTCCTTTTTCTCACTTGAACTGTCTTTACATCTATGTTAGTAGAATGCGGATAAATAAATGTTAGAGCATAGAAATTCAAACTTCCTATGGGGAACAGCATATGCGGTACCTCTAGGCATCAATATTGCATCACCTAAGTGATTATTAAATGGAAAAGTGCCCATAAAGTCAAATTATCTAACAAGCAGAAAGATTAATCCAAAAAGTAGAGAAATAATGGTGCTTCTGCTAGGAAGAAAATAGACTACCAGGGACGATATTAATGATGACATCCCTAAATTATTTTATAGAATAAAATTTAACAAGGAATGGAAAATTAAAATAGGATGTGTCTATTTTTTTCACATCACCCACCAACAAAATGTTGCCCTAGGCAATGAACATGCAGTTAGTAATTTTAGTCTGTTTGCTCATGGATCAACCCAACTTGCAGTCAGGGTTCACTTAAGTGTTGTAACTTCTATATAAATATATGTATGTATGCATATTTATAGGTATGTGTGCATATAAGCATGTAAAATCATATGCATACATATGTGCAAGTGTATAGTATAAAAATATAAACACAGTGCACATAGCACACAGATATATGTGTTGCACACCATGCTGTGTGGTTTATATATGTGAATTTGTATGCGTGTGCACAAGGTCTTTTGTACACATCTGTGTACTCAATCATATGAGAGAAGAGCTAAGACAGAAGATTATTGTAAAAGAAATCCTACTGAAATGTCAGAAGCTCCATACATTTTACCCTACACCACGTGACTCTATCCCTATGTGACAATGAAAACAATTGCACCTGAACATCCGTTGTCAAAGTCTAGCCCAGCAGTTATCATCCAAAAAGCCATACAGAGTTGCTTAGGGTTATGCATACAATGCTTAGCGTGCATTCCGTTGGTTACACTGCAGTACAATTTGTATTAAGTTCTTCCCTTAGGGATCATATGCAACGTAGTTTTCTATTGGAAGTACAATGGCAGAAGTCTAGAAGAAATTTACAGAATTTACTCTGCAATTCTTGTGTTACCCACAGCTCTAACAACTGGACCTATGTTCATTTGCCTCATTAAGGTTACAATCATTATGCCTCCATGCGGATTTTGTGCATTCTCTTTATGTTGATAGCAGCAGCTTTCACAACTGTTGGATCCATTTAAAGACAGTTTTCAAATGTAGGCAATTGAGAACTAAATTAGTTATTCAGTCTAAATCTGGACTAGTTTCCACTACAATTGCCCCCATAGCTGGTGTTAGAACATTTACAAAACCAAGTAACTTATTAGTATTGTTAGATTGATCCTTTTTCCTTTTTTTTCTTTTTTTTTTTTATAGGCAGAAAGCACGTGTTAACACAAAATAAATTTGCAATGGTCTCTATCCCAAGGAACTCAGTCTCTGTAAGCAGCAGTCTTGTGAAGAGGTAAACAAAAGTAATTTCAGTACAGATGAAAACAGTTTATCACAGACAGCACAGCAGAATTCCACATTCTATAAATGGGAAAGTCTAATATTTTATAATACAAACATGTCTGGGCCAGAAAAAAAACATCAGTTTCCTACCTTACCTTCCATATTGATACTGTTACCATCTGTCTTGGACTCTGCCCTTCGTGGAAAGAATATATGTAAGTCCTCTGTCCTAGTAGATACCTAAACAAATACTTACTGAACCACATACCTAAGATTCAACAGTATTATAAGTAAATGTCTACACTTAAAGCAGAGGTCTATCAGATTTAACACTTACAAGATGTAATCTAAGGAATTGTGTAATGTGATACAGACTTTAAGTCCTAAATACTTGCCAATACCTTCTAAATTCTAGATATTTTTATATGTATAGAGGATCTAAAAATGTATGGGTCAGTATGTTATCTTAATGCCAAAATACACTGGTAGCTACGAGATGGCCTATAAAACTTACTCATGTAAGTTAGCACTTACTCGAAAGGAGGGGCTTTAACGGAACTGCTTGCGTCAGTAAGTGCATATCAGCGTGAGCTAGGGCTCCACAATCTGGCCTTTTAAAGAAAATTGCTTCGCTGAGTTTCAGGTGGCACATTATGCAAGCCTGTACTGCAGCACCTGCAGTGCATGATATAGAACAACATATGCTTGTCTTATAGCACCATTTATTTAGAAATAGCACACAACACATCTGATGATAAAAAGTACAAGACAAATCAACACATTTGTTTAAAAAAAAAAAAATCTCAAAACAGCTATTTTAAGCCTTTGGTTTTTTTGGCTGANATCTCTATGCTTCCCCGAGGTGTTAACATAAAATTTAATATCAGAAAATGTTGTCTGCCTCTGCTTAAAATTCTGATTGTGTCTTCTTTTTTTCTGAAACTAATTGTGGATGAAACACAATCCATTCTATTTCCTGATCTCTAATGATGTCCTGTGATAAATGTGGAAAGACCCAAAATCTTACAAAATCAGTATACAACCTCTTTAGAACTACTAGGCATACTTCCAGGTTGTAATTCAAGAGTAAAAATAAAGTATTTGAATTATTCAAAACCAGGGGGAGAGAGGGCAGAAGTTACCTCTATTGCTGCTCATGAACCAAATCCTAGAGCAATATAAAGGCCAGCTGAGTTGGCAGAAGAAAGACCTTTAAGTGTATTTAAAGATCCTAACACTGAAAGGTCTGCGGCATAAGTGAACTGCAAAGAGAAGAGCAGTGTGTAGGTAGCAGTGAAACCAGTGACATATGGTACCTGACTCTTTTCCTGGACATAAACTATCATTCAAATGTGTAATGAAATGAAACAAGATAGTGCTAGAAGGCAATTCAATAATCAATGAAACAACTTCATCAGCTCTCACCTGGAAACACTGTAAGAAACAGGAGGGTTTAGAAAGTGAACTGTTGGCCTCAGTAGCCAATTTTTAAAAGGTGAGAGAAGAGGGGACAATGTAAAAGCTAGGGATGAAGATCTGCAGGGATGGCTGCATGCCCCTTGTTCTGTCTAGACTACATCACTGGAAAATTTATCTGACTGTAGCCAACTTATATATTTGATCGCTTTCCCACATCTGATTTTCTTTAGAGTCCATGACTCCAGAGCTCATGACAGGGAATAAACACTAGTTTTGCAAAGCACAGACATGGCAGCTCAGTTCCATTTTTCTTTGATATGTTTCGTGAGCTTTGGGCAAGTATCAGAATTAAGACCATGCAACATCAGAAAAGAACAAAGAAAGGACTTAGAACTGTTGAGTCAGCTGTAAGACATAGCTCCAATATTGAAAATACTGTCATGCAGAGGTAAAAAGCTCAAAAACCATGCAAAGCTGGAAGGGAGCAACACAGCAAGGTAGGGATGGAGCTAATTTTCTCATTAAGAGGTCATAACTTCTCCATCTGACTTGTAAATTCCTGTCCACCAGGTTATATCACAGAGTGCTGCATAAGGCATTGTAAGCTTTCTAAAAAATCCTAAACCAAACAAGTCTACACTTGCGAACACACTGACTTCTCTCCATTTCAAACATGATTAGCACCAAAGATTATTCAATAGTTTCACAGTGCAATATCTAATACACAACTTACAGACAGAGTTCCGTTAAAGTTGGTTTGGGGTGCAGAATGTTTCTCTCCATTATTTTTTCCTCAAAATAGGTAGTCTGTGAAATCTGTCATGTCATGGTCTGACACTCAACTATGCTACTATTTTTAGGAAACAAAGCCATCCTTTTTCTCTTTGTCTACCTTCTTCTGCATTATCATAGTGTTTCCTCTATTTAGTACATCTAAGCTAATATCCTTGCATATGCAGGGACTTGCAAAATTACTGTACTTTGTGACAATTCCACACACACATTTCAGCTATATACTTTGCCACTTTCATGAATGGTAGCTGCCAGAAATTTCAAATGCATTACTTTGCCCTTCCCCTCAATAACATTTATAGCTATATTCGACGTTATATAACATGCTTGTCAATGGCCTTCTGTTAGCAACTATAACTCCAGTATCATCTTCACAATGGTGTTAAGACAAGTGCATTATCAAGGAAAGTTACCTTTTCCCTAGCATATCAAAGAGACTGAGCATAAATTGGTGTTAGTAAACATTATCAAAGTACATTTTTAAAATGCCTAAGTTCTTATGCAAATGAAACTAAAGATTTGATAATTTTAATATACACACTGCTGTGGTAAGACTGTCAGAGAAAAACATGAAAAGAATGTGTAAATTTAAAAAAAAAGGAAGAAAAAGAGAAAAATATGTAAATTATATTAGGCATATTCCTCAAATATGCAAAATAATGCTTTGATTTATACACACACTTCAGACAGTTGAGTCTTCAGTTTTTCTCTTTCTCTCTTTCTCTTTCTCTTTCTCTTTCTCTTTCTCTTTCTCTTTCTCTTTCTCTTTCTCTTTCTCTTTCTCTTTCTCTTTCTCTTTCTCCTTCTCCTTCTCCTTCTCCTTCTCCTTCTACTTCTCCTTCTCCTTCTCCTTCTCCTTCTCCTTTTCTTTCTCCTTCTTCTTCTTCTCCTTCACAATATGAAGAGGCTAACAGATGTAATCTTCTGCATATCTAAGGAAACAGGAATGTAAATTCCCTGATACAGAACATTTTTATTGTTATTATGTTTCACTACCACGGTACAGAATATTTAGAGTACAAATAAGTTCTGGAGTTTAGGAATGAATAAGGAACAGTGTATATTTGTCCCTGAGAATTTCTAATGATGTTTTAACTCCAAAGAGATGAAATTTCATGCCAAAACCCATTTACACTACATTTTCAACAGTTTGGGGCACTTCTGAGGAGTCTATAGAGTACAGATGTCACCATTTTTATGTAATATGGATTTTTGCCTTGAAAGTTTGTAACTAATACAACTGCAGAAGATCTTTGATCTCTTGAAGCATTGTATCACATCTTAACTTTCTAGTACTTGTGAACTAAGTTCACAATTTAGATATTCAATGTAATGAATAATGCTTTCCGATGATGTATCTAACTGGCTTTAATGAGAAAGAAAAGAATTATCTTATTTTCTCATATTCCAAACTTTTATGAGTCTTGACAACAATGCTCAAGCTATCTGGCATCATTAATTCTTCAGGTCTCTCTGTGGCACTAGTGCTGCATTCAGATGTTCTCAGTATAGAGAAAAGAAAAAGGCCTGGATACACTTTGTCTGGCAAGTGAGATCATATTTTGACGTACTATTATATAAGTGCTGGAACAGTTCAATAACACCTGATGATGTGGTCAGCCTGAATTGGTGTCCATTATAGCACGCTGACAAATAACATTGGCCCTTACAGTAATGTCTTGTAGTAGTTGTTTATACCCGTTTCTAAAGCTTCATAAAATGAATAAATAGATATAGATTCTTATCTAAACCTGACAGATGAAGTTTTCTTTTAATGCTAACTGTGTGCAGCCTGCCACCAGGTGATGGATTAGCTGAGGTTCAGAAGCAGTATGCCATATCAGAGTTCCCGGTGCAGTGCAGTGTGAGATGACCTCTTGTAGAATTTAAAGTATGTAACAATGAATGTTAAATTAGTCTTTCTTTTCTCCTGTCCTTCCAGTTTAAGAAGCTCCCGAAAAAAAAAAGTAAACCATATATGCAAATTTATACAATAATTGATAAATAAAAATATTTATCCTGTTTTTATACTCTTCTAAAGATCCTCATCATTTCCCAAAAGAGTAAATGGATCATAGAATAAATAGGAACCAGACCCTAGGCATATCAAGTTAACTTTTAACTTGTAAGAAACACTGGAAGTAATGCTAATATGGCAGAAAATGAGAAAAATAGATGGAAAAATATGAGGGGAATGTTTTGAACTGTCACAAGGCATATCTCTGTTGAATAACTCACTACTTTAGGGGAGAGAAGGAAGGTACAAACTTAGTAATGTTTTGCTACTCATCCATTGACTTTCCTCTGAGATGGTGACTGTGGAGATACACCTCTGAAAATTAAGAAAGGCTTTAAAATCAGAAAATATCTTTGTATTCTTCACTTCTTTTTTTGGACCCAATTGCTGTCAAATTTAGTTATTATTTCTTCTATGCTATACTACATATTTTACATATACTACAATATTCAGACCTTTCCAGGCTGCTGACAGCAAATGGAGGAGACAAGGCTATGTAATATATTTCATTTGTAATCTAAGGCATTAGGATTTACTTAGGACACTGACCATATCTTTCTACAGATTGGCTTGTATTTGAGATGCCCTTTCCAGTGGCTAAAATGCACAGAGACCTGAATTTAATCTGTGTAGAGCAACTTTGAACAGCCAGAGCCTGTTAATAATAAAGAAATATAGATAAATTTTATAAAATATGCTATTTTCCCCTTAAACTGAGTTATCCTGGAATATATAGTTTACAGAATTAATTTTTTTCTTTTATAAAAAAAAAAAATAATCCCAAAACCCAGGATACTATGATGTCACAGAATCACAGAATTAAATCACATAAGAACATGTCCAGATTG
>VXBZ01004130.1:76809-116028 GCA_013399135.1 Heliornis fulica | reverse complement strand
GATGTGGTTGTGGTAGTTGTGGTCGAAGATTCTGTGCTTGGAACAGTCGTCGTCATTGTTCCTGGTGTGGTGCTAGTGGTGGTGCTGGGAGGCGTAATGGTGGTGGTGCTGGTGGGAGGCTCCGATGGTGTTGGTGTGGGACTGGTTGTTGATATGGGTGGAAGGGATGATGATGGTCCTATCAGAAACAGGAGGTACAACGAAAATAGATAAAAGTGCAAGATGCATTAATGGGACACCATAGGCACTGAAAAATATTTGCCCGATGAATTTCACACAGTACTAATAGATTTCAGTAAGTAAAGACCACAGTTTTGATCAAGTGGCACACTGCAGAATGAAACTCTTTCTGAAAGCCTGCCAGGGAAATCATTCCTTCCCTAATCTGCAACCACAGGCACTGGAAGAGGGAAAATAGGAAGAGAAAGGGAAGACAGGCAATCACAGACAATGCCTAAAACTTTTTTTTTTTTCTGTGGGAAAGCAAGAGGAGAGAGCATAGGTCTTCGAAGTACCTGGAGAGGTTGAAGTTACTGGTGTGGATATGTGTGTGGTGGTAATTGTTGTTGATGTCCTGAATGGAGATGTGGTGGGTATTGTTGTTCTTGTGGTGGTTGAAGTTGCAGTTGGTGTTGGACTCGGTGTACTTGTCATCTCACAAGAAGTTTCCTGCCACTCACAACAGTTTACCCTGATTTCATAATTATAGCAAAGTGGCCACATAGTTGCATCTTGTTCCTCATTTTTACAGATGAGACCATATGTAATATTACACTCCACTTTCTGGCCAAGTTCCTCTAAGCTCAAATCAGGTTTATTTTTAGCCCTGCATTCAATTTTTTCAGGAGTTTCACATATTTTGTTTCCATGTTTTCTTATTTCATCGTAAGTTTCATAGTCTCCGTCACCTTCTTCAGGATTACTAACATCAAACCACTCTGTCCAACTACAGATTAATCCAAAGCATGGAGCTGCAAGAAAAGAAAGATTCAGCATCTATGTTTACAGATAACATTCCAAGAAGCTTAATACTCTATTCTATTAGGGACTGGAGCAATGCATTGTCTTTTTTTCCAAGAGACAAGTTCTAAAACTGATTCTCAACAGATTTTTCGATAGGAAGTTTCACCAAAAAATGTGAAGGTCTATCATCTTTCTACAATGATCACATTTTTGCAATCAAAAAAAAATATTTTTGTTCTAAAAATATTTTTCTGAAATGGCTGTCTTTAATTTACTCTTCCTCTAAATGCTTTTTTTAACTTTTTAACAACTTATTTTTCTATCTGAAACTTACTTGTAGTTACTGGTGGAGGCCTTGTAGTGGTAACTGAAATAGAAAAGAAACATTACTCCATCATCTGCAAACTTTAGAAAAAATATAATGGTATTCTTCAATAACTTAATTATATTTTTTTTATGAGACTACTGACACAATTTGTACTATCCCAGCAAGATACTCAGATTCTAATATATTTTTCAGAATTAGGAAGGCAACTTGTACATTTGTAGTTACAATTTCTTCCATGAGATGCAAATCAAAATGTTAAAAATCTTTCAAAATCTTTCATGGGATAAACCCATTCATAAGTAACACTATAACTGTGTCAAATGTAAGCCCATATAGCTGTACATTCTATCTTTAAAGTATTTCCTTACATGAACATTTTATTTGAATATTTACCTGTGGTGGTAAGAGTACTGGTTGAAATGGGGGTTGAACTGGTTGTAGGTAAAGTCGATGTTGGACAAGGAAACGTTTCTCCAACAACTACGGAACCATTTTCTGCACAAATGTATGTTATACATATGTCGCCATCCTTTATTTGTGCCACCACTTCATTCACATCAAAACTTGTTCCATTGATGACACAAGGACACCCTGCAAGAAAGGGCTTTACTGTGCATTTTTTTTACTACCAGGTAAGAGACAAAGGCAAAATACTTATGGAAAAGTAAGCATTTACTTGCATGTCATACGTGCTCCTGTCAGAGCCATACCTGGAGCTTAGATATAATTTATAGCATTAATTTATCTTTACATTTAGCAGAATATTAAAATGTATATAACAAAACCCTGCATAAAATTCATGGAAGAACAGAGTTACAAACCAGGTTTCAAAATACTCTGAGAGAAATAACAACTGCGTTTTACTATCTCAGAATTTTCAGTAATAGCATATTTTTCTAGAAGTACAAACTCTTGTAGTGTAATTCATTACTTTGGATATGGGACATTGGGAGAAAGAATAAATAGACAGGAGAGAAAAGTTGAATAAAATGTACAAACATCAAGGTTCAACAAAATCTATCCAAATTTCTTTGGCCACAATTTTCACTCCGACTGGAATTACTCCAAATAGTAATAAGTCTTTTGTAGAGACAGACTTAGAATTTCTATATAATTTTTTTCTTTTTATTTGTAGAAAATACCCGAAATTTATTTACCTGGGACTGTTGTACACTCTATGGATCCTGAGGGTCCACAGACACTAAAACCAAAATTAAAATATTAGTATGTTGCAGATGGTTTTATGGCACCGGTTAGCAGAGCCAAGAGCATAGAAACATAGAAATTTGTTACTTGATCTTCATTTGTACTATAGGATATTTTCTGAGTGTAATATTTTCCAATATTGCCTATCATTATTTCATTCAAACTAAGTAATCACTTCCATTCTTTAAGTTTAACATTTTAAAACAATCAAGAACCACTTCGTGTTGCAAGCTGCATTGATGCAATAATTGGTTTTTAGAGCAATGAACTCATAGGTAAACCAGGGATGATTTTGTTTCTGGTCAGCATGTGGTAGATTCCAGTGCTAGCATTAGTAAGGCTCTAGGAGTTAGGACTGAACTATCTCTTTTAGGGTTCCTACCAATCATTTGAGATTACAGTGATTCTGAAATCCCAATTCTAAGTGTTAATGCAATGCTGACTAGCCCCTCTCTTCCCAAAGGTTCCATGCCATTGTATCACTTATGATGCTTTAAGGAGTATATTTCCTGAATTACCGCAAATGTTTTTTGCATTTTTACATACCATTTTGTGCAGTTTTCTTCTGTTGGTATTTCATCCCCAGGGAGAACAGGAATTCCATTGACATAACACCAACACTGATCTTCAGTTACACACTCCTTTGTCTCTTCATTATAAACAGGTTTGTCCGCAGGGCATCTGGGGTAGCAACCTGTTGATGACAAGTAGAACAGTATACAGGAGGAAGAAGACTTCTAGCGTTAACTCAATGATAGGTTACGTTATGGAGGTAAATGATTCTCACTGAATAAAACAGAGTGAAAGAAATAAAAAATTTCAAATTCAAATTTATCCTTGGACAATTAGTCTTTCCAAAAGACTTAAACAATTGTCATTGATAGTGCTGAAGTGAGGGTTAAAAAAAAGTTTAGCCATGAAAACTAGGAAGTGGATTTTTTCCAAGTTCAATGTATTTCACAAACCACTAATTTATATGAATTTCTACGGACAGCTGTAAATTTAAGACAAAGATACATCTCATTTTTTTCTAAAGATACTAAATGTAGTCATTGTATCACTAATACTTTTGTGAACAATATGAAGAAGATGCATTAATGAACTGCTTTTTCACTACATTTATTGAAACACGAAACTTGTTTGTGTGCCTTTAATAAGCCATGTGGCATCACACCAAACATAATTTTTGTACCCTTGGCCAGTGACAAAAAATCCACCTGCAAGGGATTGTCTGTCAATCCTCATTGCATTTCTCATGTAAATACACTTTTAAAAAATCATAGTGTCCTGCTTCCAAATAAACTCCCATAAAATCTAGCTCATAATTACATATAGTTGTCTTTATACTGTACTGGCAGGTCTAAATAGTCTATAAACTGAATGATCACATTTAACTGGTAAATAAAAGTTGCTCCACACTGCCAGAATGTACTAAAGATTTTGTAACAAAAATGCACTCTGTTTTTCCACTGAAGATAAAACCCAAAAAACATTTAGCAATATATAATATTCTGCCTTCTGAAACTTTCCAAATCTTTTCAATAATCTAAGAACATCTTCTTCAAAACATAGAGTCAACTTTTTTAAAAAATTATTTTTATATTTTGGTTAAGGTTTTTTTGGTGTATTGTTTTGATATCAGCATTTCAAGGACTAAAATAGCAGAGTTAAACTCTGGGCAGCTCTTTCCAGTCCCTAAATTGGAGGTAACTGCTTCCAGTCCAGACCAAAAAGGCTGTGTGACCAAAAAACATGTCTGTTTTCTCCAACTTCCTCATGTGGTAAAAACAGAAAGTATTGTAAAGTCCTTTGAATTCTTTCATCACTGCAATCCACATAACAAATTTATGATTCCTTTTCAGTTATCAAGCACAAAGACTATAACCTATTAATATCATATCCCTACATAATCTATGGGGTACAATGGGATATAAATGCAGAATAACCCATTTTAGCTGCACATTTTGTTCTTAATGAGTAAACAAAAACTACAAAAACTACAAATGAAGCACACTAAAAATGGAAGTAGTCCCCAATAGTCCTCTGACAACATTTTGTGGTCTCTGTTAATAAATCAATATATAGCAGTAGCAGTGTCTGGTATCTATTTTAAACATAGGAGGATGCTGCACTTTAATAAAGTCAAGATGGATCTGATGCATAATGAATGAACCAACTTGCTGCTTTCTCATGTAAAAGGTTTTCCTTCTCTTGAAGTGTCCTTAGGATGTGATGCAAAATAACAATAATGTATTAATCTTCTATGTTTCATGACCTTATCCAAGCAGAGACCTAGTTTTGTTCCTGAGGGCAATGTAACTATCACCCACTGATGTTAATAAATAATAAATTACATTATAGGAAATATTTATGTAAGACTGGAGCAAAATTCAACATAACAGGTTTAGGAACTTGTCCTGCTGACTGATTATTCCATATTAATTAAATAATACATAGACAAAGATATATGAAACAAAACACAAAAATAGCAAGAAATTTATTACCTTCCAGGTATGGTACTGAAAAGTTGGTGATGACATTATTAATCATCCTGCAGGTTGTGACATTACTGCCACAAGGTTCATAGTGCCAGTCACACTCATTACGAGGGTTGTAGTAGTCACAAAATATTGCTGATGAGAAAAAAAAAAAAAAAGAAAAGCTGATCAAAAACCATTGTTGCCAGAATGAATCTCTCATGAGGTCTTAAAAGGTGGAGTCTAAATTTATCTACATGTTCACCCAGCAAAATTTTTCCTGAGGTATAGTATCTGGATTATCTTCACTATACTTAAACATAGGAACATCAAACTTTGGGGTCCAAAATTTCCTATTAAACATTCAAACTACAGGGTGAAAATTCAAATTGGAAAAAAAAAAAATTAAAATTGTGTTAATTTAAAATAAACGGTAAAATTCTGACAGTATTTTTCTTGCCTAGCTACTATCAATCTCCTAAAAACTTGTAGTATATTCAAAATAGTTCTACCTCACTGTATCACATGGATGGAGAGCAGGCCAAGAACAAAGCATGTGAGACATTATGGATACAATTTAAAACAGAATTCAGCTTGGGTGACAGAGGAACGAGCTTCTATAAAAATTTCAGAGCTGACTGAAATTTGTAACTTGTTTCACTGACTTCTTACACAAAAAAGCTACAACTAACCTTAATTCTGAACCAGAATGAATTTTTAAAATTAAAACATTTCTGCAATTTAGAATCTCAAAATTTTGTTTTGAGGACTTTGTTGGAGGAATGTTAATTTAAATTTATTTTTACATTATTTTATGACAGTCCACAAAAGGAGACTGCTTAATATACTTGATACTGAATGGTTCATCTACATAAGAGTATTTCTGTACACTTTTGCTAAAATCAAATGCTGAATTATTTGGATAAAAAGGAGAGAAGAAGATAACAGAAGTCACAGTTTACTAATTATTGAGAAAAAGAGAACAACTTGAAACTTAGCCTTAATAAAAAAAAAAAAAAACAACAAACCCAGACTAAATAAAAGATAATTGAAATACACAAAGTTACTTGTTCTTTATTCCTTGATACACACTGAAAATAAATTGCATTGCATTGCACAGCCAGCATGACCTTGCAATGATAGTATTGATGATTTATTTGAAAGGCTTTTGACAGCAGCCAACATGGTACAGTTGTGTTTAACTGTTACTCACGGCATATATCAGGAGTTCTCCAGAAAACACAGGCCTGAGCCTTGGTACATTCTTGAGCATATGCAGCAACTGCAGAACAGAAGCACTCACAATCCCCACCACTGTCACAAGAGCAGGCATCATGAACACAGGCTTCGTAGAAAGGAGTTGGGTCCACCTGTTGGGGAAACAAATGATGCTCCACTTCACCGACAAATTAGTTTTCACACTAATAACTCTGAGACATCTCTTGAGATACAGGAATTGAGCTGTACAGGAATGAGACTGTTTCTAGGAATTGTCAAATCTCAAAGAAACAAAGGCTTGAAGCTGTTAATGTAATTTGGATAAGAGAAGATTTAAAGTAATACAGCACCTTTATAATTTGCTATGACCGAAAAAATAATATGAATCCTTGGCACCACCCACATTTCCTAACAGAGTTCCATTTTACTGCTCTCAAAATCAATGTGGATCGATGCTAACGAAGTCTTATATTCTAGCAAGCTTTGCCAGCCAAGTGGTGAACAATATCAGAGAGGCTGCAATTCACAGCAAATATGAAGCAGAGATTTTTGTTCTTGCCAGTTTGGGGAGTTTATTTAGCAAAATGGCAAAATGTTTCCACTTGTTTTGCAAGATGAGAAACTTAGACTAAACTCTACCTGCTGAAGGAATCTACAGAGAAACACATATTAAGTTAATTAAAGTAATAATTTTTATTTTTTTTTACGTTTCCACTATGAGTTAAAAACAGTTGTTAATATTACCATCCTTCAGGAAAGAGACAAGAAATAGAAAGGAGTACTCTCTGTGCAGTGTACTCTGGAAACTCTAGACCTGACAGTGCTATGACAATTTGGAAACACAGTACTAGCAGCTCAGCCTGTCTAAACTGTGTGATGTCAGTGATTTTGCAGATGATCCCTTTTGTGGGTTGAACATTACAAGCAGTGGTCTCTTCACCAGCCACCTTTCAAGTATAGCATGCACTTCTGTCAGAGGATGGATTTGATGATCACAAGGCCTTTAAGAACTTATAGTAGTGACAGTCTTGCAACAAGAGACTGTGCAACTACAGCACACACAGACCTACCCAGGCAAGATTTACGAGACTAACTTCCACAGCAGTAGCAGTGAATCTGTGGTGATGAATATGAGCATGTACAGCCTGGGCTGATACCACAACTGATGCAGTCCTGTTGCCATAGATACTCAAGCTAGTTTGACTAAGAGTACCTGAAATTCTGTGATACCCGTAGCTCTAATAAAGGCCTAATTGATGACTATTAATTAATCATCTCCTCATTTATTTCTGATGATCTCTCTGCTTCTCCAGTAACAGAAAAACACTGTGCTGGCCCATCACATATTGCTGTCTACAAACCTTGGAGTGACAAATTTTAAAGACTTCACTCCGTATGATGCTGCATTCTTTCTCTGCCCAGGACTTCCGATGTGGTTTTACATCACAGGGCTTAATCTCTTGTGTGACATCTGGGCACATTGAAGACTGTTTCCAGGAATTCCCAAACTTCAGAGCATTAGTCTCCTGCAGCCCACTCCTTGTTGTAAAGTCATTGCTAGACTTGTCATCAAAGTTACCACACAGACCACACAGTTTGCCCTGGAAAAGAAAATTAACATTTCGACAGCTTTAAATAATAATATACCTTGGAAGTGAGAAACTGGCTCTTGTAAGAGAAAAACACTGACATTAAAAAGGACAGTTGACTCCTCATGTAAATTATGTATTTTCATCTTTACTTCCAAATCATTATTGTAGAAATGAAACCTTTTTTTGTCTGTGTACTCAGCAAGCTATTCAGCTGCTATGCCTTCCCTCCTCAAAACCAATTTTATCTAGCATATTTCCATGTCTGCCTGGCCCTTCATTCAACTTGTAACACTAAAGACTGGCTAAGACTCAGCTGAGAATAATTAATTTTTTTTCCCAATTAATCATAACTCTTCTGCTACTATAAGCTTGAGAGAATTTCATTCTCCTCAAAACTGTCTTTATTAAAACCTCCTAACATAACTACTTCTTCATCCATAAAAAAAATACCAAAACAAAAAACCAAACCAAACCAAAAACCACCAGGGACTCATTTTTCTTGAAAGAAAAATATGAACTACTTGCACACAATAGTGCATTTTTGGCAGTACTATTTAAGGTACATCAACCTCCTCAAGCAACAGTATGTCCCTCTCTATACAGCTTCACACTTTCAGTCCAAATAATTCAGTAGTCAGTATTCAGAATTCAGTGTGTTGATTTTCAGAAATTAGAACCATCTCCATACATTGCATAGGGACTTTGAGTTTATATCAGGGGTGAGATTCCATGGTGGTTTCCAAGTTCATCCCTTAAATTACACTGGATGCTTGGATCTGCTCTAGCAGCACCTCTGCAAGATGTGATAGTAATAATGCAAACTAATCATCAATGTGCAAAGAATATAGGAATTAAACAGAGTCAGAATAAAAGAACACTTATGTTTCCTTATCCCATTTATCTATTCATACTACTACTTCAGAAAAAGAAAAACAGGTCCTAACCTTGTAATCAGGAGACAGCTTGATGAAAACAGTAGTCTTCTTATCCCAGATAAGCATCACACCATTGCTTGCCTCAATAACGAGGTAGAGGCCTACTGTTCTGTTCCAATAACGCACATCATCACCAACATCTCGCTGAATTTCTTTATAATCTTTGTTCTCCAATTTCAGTTCAGTTTTCTGAAAGATAAAAATTAGTAATATTGTAATGTTTTTATAATGAGATAAAATATTAGATGCTCATAACAATACAACTCATTCTGAAACCAATGAAAACCAAGTCAACCAAAAGTTGACTCAAAGTCAACTTTTAAAGATGACAGAAAATGTTGCAGCACCTTTGTTTGAGCGAGCTTTCAGTGTCCAAGATTCTACACATTTACAGATTAATTTGATAAGGCCTCTAGCTTTTATTCATTCGAGCTGCTTTTAGGAACCTGGGTTTGGAACATTACATTTTTTAAAATATGTGAATACCGAAATATATTCTCACTATCATTACTTACCCCTAGAAACATCTTAATAGCCTTTGAGCAGGTGACACCTGTAGTTCCACAAGGGACATTCTCTGTGATGATACTGAATGAGCCGCTGAAATTTCTGTCACCACAAAAATCCTATTGAAAAAGAAAAAAAGAGCATAAGAAAACAAAAGTTCACTCAGCTTGACTGCACCAAAAATGCAGACTTTATCTTAACAGAAAGTGCAAACACCTCAAGACTAGAGATGGGAAGCAATGAGACAAAAAAAAAGGGGAAAGTAGATCTTCAAGGCATTCTGATGCCATTTAAGTGCTCTTCCTGAACATTACCTGAGTAGCCACATATTCACAATTTCCATCAAAGTCATAGAATTTTCCATCAAAGGTAATATAATGGCCGCTTCCATATATCATACAAGTCCCATAGCACACATCTTCAGTGCAGCTCCAAAACCCTTTTTGGCAGGTACTAGAAGAGAGCAGAAGAGCTGAATTTTCAGATTTCACCAAAATCACGCTGTTTGGAAAACTGAAGAAGAAATCAAGCAGCTACCTGATACAGCTTGATAATGTGCACAATACAGAGTGTCTTGTCTAAACTTATCATTGAATCATAGAAACATAGAATGTGTCAGGTTGGAAGGGACATTAAAGTCACCTAGTCCAGCACCCCTGCACTAAGCAGGTTGCTCAGAGCTTCATCAAGTCTGACCTTGAATGTCTCCAGGGTGGTGTCCTCCACCACCACTCTGGGCAACCTGTGCCAGTGTTTCATCACCTTCATAGTGAAGAACCTATCTTCAACAGTTTATTTTTTTAAAGTCTATAACATGATTTTTATCTCTGGTCAGCTACATTTTTAGATCTGATAGTGCTTGTATTTTAAAAATCAATGCATCTTCCCAATAAGAAATACCTACTGAAAATAGGGGTGGATATTATAACAGTATTTTCAGCACAATCTGTATTTCCTCTGATAACAAAAAGTATGTCTGAATATAAAGGTTTATACAGTCACTGTAGTATATAAGTCTAGACATGGCTATTAATTTACTGCATAGAATATATTCTAGAGGAGAATAAAAAATGATAACTTACCAGGTGTTGCAGTCCACTGTTACCTTCTGTCCAGAAGAATACCACTGGTTGTTATGAATGCATGGGCAGTCCTTCTCCTCAACACAGCCCCCTTTCCCATCATCAAATAGACCTTCAGGACACACACAGCCTGAGACACACTCTGCCTGGAACTAAGGAATATAAGGAACAATTGTTAACTTATGAAAAAGTACTGTATATTTATTCCACTTCTTCATAAGCACTCTGTTAAAAACTGCATTTTTAACCAAACAACCTAATAATGATTAGTTTTATGAAATGATTCTTTCTAGGTTTCTAATATTTTCCTTTTCTATTTTGATTGCCTAAGAACCCAAATCATATTTTACTTGGGTGGTACTACCCTGGTGAAGGCTCAGTAAAAAGAATAAGGAGAGGGAAACCTTAAGCGGAATCATCATGATACTGGCAACTGTGGAGAAAACAAAGGAAGGTTAAACCAAAGAGAATCAAACTGTTACAACTGCATGTTTTGTGTTGCCCTGTGCCATTTAAAGAGTACAGAATAAAGGAATATGACACAGGGGAAAACTGAATACATACATGATCGGTTCTAGGAGTATGACAGCTAAGTTGTACAGGTGTTTGTGAAGTCCACTTCGAGGATGTGGTGCAATCAAAGTAAGTCTTGTTAGAAGAACATTCTGTTGCACCTGAAAGTTACATTTAAGATTTAGATGAATCAACATAAGGCAAAAGAAATGTGTGTGAAAGGTGGTAGTTACAGAAACAGAAATCTCTGTGTATGCCTATTTGTATGAAAAAAAAAAAGATGCTTGGTGATAACAGAACAAAGTGAAAATGTGTAACTGCTTCACAGAACAAGGGCAAACAAACACTCAAAACAAATAAGTGGAAAATTCAAATGGAAAGTGGAAGTTTGGGTTTGAAGGTTGGGTTATTATTTATTTTATTTTATCATATCTTATTTTATTTTATTTTATTGAATCTCACTTACTTTTCATTCTTATTTTCACTGAAGTACACTGGACTTTAGCATTTCGGCAAACACTAGAAAAGAAGTGAAGATAGAAATTTTTTAAAAAGTAACTTCAGTCTTAACCTCAGTCTCCTCAACTTAGGAATTTGTTTATATAAATTTTAGAGCATTTATCAGAGATATCCTGCATAATTTTTACTGATATTTCAAGGTAAACACTATTGAAACACACTCCTGAAGTTTCACTTGTAGAAAAAATGTAGCAAGATTTAAGCATAATGCACTGAAATTTTATGTTTTAAAGTATGACAGATCTTCTATTAATCCTTGATATTATGCTTTGTCATGACTCGGGAAAGAGATAATAATGAAAAAGATAATAGTGATAACTTAAATCAAAGCCTTCATTTGGACACACAGTATATATTCACACCTATTCAACTTGTATGCTGTAAATCTGTTGACCTGCACAGATCATCTTTCAGATAAGAGATGGAATCATCTGTTCACACTGATGATTCATGCAGCAAATGATTGTCAGAATTCATGGTAAAAAATACCAGCATCATGAAAGTTGTTTTAAAAAATCTGTGCTACAGTAAAGACATATCAAGGGGACCTTCCTGCAGTGGAAAACATGCAGTCCGTCTCTGACAGAAGGGGAAGCAACATAACATTATAGCTGGCTTTTAATCTTCCTTTTACCCTCTGCCCAACAAAGTCCTATTACCAGTACAACTTCAAAGTAATGTTTATCTATGAAGGCCAGTAGTCACACTTCCAAAGCTGCACTTCTCAGTTATTAATCAATTATGCTGCAACAGGATGATGTTTTGCTCAGCGTGAAGGTTCATTAAAGGACTAAAAACCTGATCAGATTACATGTAGTATGAAAATTTTCAAATGGCTTTTATCCTTCCAAACAAGACGACACAATAAAACATACCAACGTTCTCCATCTTTTGTGACATATTCCCCTGGTTCCAGGTATGATCCCTTATAATAACATGGGCACTTCGAGATGGGCACACAGGTATCCTGGTTATCCAAGTATGTATTATACGGGCAGCCACAGCCATCCACAGGAGCAAAGTCTTGCAAGCAATGCTTCTCACCATCAGCAAGGGAACGACAGGTTTGCTGGCACATTGTAAGATTGTAAAGGAAGATTTGATTTCCTGGGCAAGCAGACAGTTCACTAGCTGGAGACAAAATAAGCAAACTGATAAGTAAGGAATGCAGGATGGACAATTAAACCTTAATATTTCCATTTCGGTTTCTTTGACTATGCAGCATATAATGGTAAAGATACTCTCTTAGATTTTACTGAGTACAAAAATATCATGTCATTCTAGCCTATGTTTAGCAGTTGAAGTCATCTTTTTAGCTGCTACTAACAGTTTCTACTTTCACACTTATATTTATTCCACATAATAAAGTGAAATGATAATCAGAGAGCTCAATATAATAGATTCCCAGTCTCAAGCATACTGTGACAAATATAAACAGACACTTATAACTAAAGACAATGTCAAAGACATGATGGCTGGGATCCTTTAATCAAAGATAGAAACAGTATTATTATTCAAACTGGGGAAAGAAAGTGATAGTGGAAAATATTACTGTCTTCTTTAAAATATATTATGAATAAATGACAGGTAAAGAATATAACATGAATTAGTAAACATTATAAGCTTTATCACTTTTAAGTCCATTAAACATTTCTAAGATACTCAAAATCCCTTAACACAGAGCTCACTAACAACAAAATTAAGAGAGAACCAGCTTACTTCTCCTTGCTAATTAATTCTCACAGTTATGCTACTTACTGCAGACGCTTTTTCTCCAGCCTCCCAGTATGATCCCTTTGAAAGCACAGGCTCTTGAATAAGAGGACAGGGCAGCACACAAACATTCTTCACTGTCTTCACAGAGGCAAGTGTCATATTTACATTTCTGAGAAGAGAATGAAAGGGTCAGTAAGCCCACAGGAAGCCATTGGATAATTACAACTCAGTTGCTATGAAATAACCTGTTTCCTTTTTCCTGATATTTTTATTAATTCCCACAATTGGAGAACAAAGGAGGGAATTGAAAAAGTGCCAGAGACTGAAAATGTGTCATTTCAAACACATTAAACACATTTTGATGCTTATCCTAACCTAAGACAAGACTCTTCAACCTTTAAAAAGTAGTCAGCCTCCTAACAACACCTTTCTTAAAGGCTTTTGATAACATTGTTTGTTATGACTTAGAAATGCAGATACATAAAAATTAAAAATCATAATGCAAAATATTAACCAGATCTATGAAGTTCTTCCCAAAATTTGAGCCCAGACTGAGTTCCAGGTATGATCAAAGACTTAGGAATTTCTTCTTCATTTTTGCTCAGGTATGCCTCACTTAACACTCAACAGTGATGAGCACAGGGGAAAGAGAAACTGAAGATTCTGGCATGAAAATGAGTCAGTTACATTCCAACCAGTACAGGAAACTTAATAAATATTTTTTCACTGACTTAATAGCATCTAGACCTAAACTTTCTGTGCACATCTGTGCTTCTTGAATCTTCTTTCCAGGTCAGATAGCCAATCCAATAGAAATGTACATTAAATGTAAAACATAAGAAATCAGAAGAACAAATTTACCTTTTATTTTCATCAGCACTCTGAAAGAAACTCACAGAAGATACTTTGGATACATGCTCTGCTGCCTCAGTTAATTGCTACAAAAACTTCACCGTCTCTTATGGGCAAGGAACTCAGTAAATTTTCAAATGTTGGAAAAATGATAAATGCCTATAGTAATCTGTCTGGTACAAAGCAGTACTTAAAAGAGTGCAAGATTACAATACCTTATAGTACTCTGAAGGATCAATGACTAAATGACATCTAGCAAAAGGACCCTCTGAGTTTTTCAGCAAAGAACACCAATGCTCAGCATAATTTGCTGAAAAACAAAAAGGATAACACCAACGTTATATCATTATATTCATTTATCTTCCTACTACCATGTCTAGTTATGTTGTCACAAAAATTCAATACAATAATACAAATTACAGAACTGTGCACACTTCAAGGAATGGAGAAATATTATCTTGACAGTCCTCTAAAAGAGGTTCAATGCCTTAACACTACAACTCTTATATGTCTGTTGCCGTAGTGTACAGCAAATGCTGCTCATTCTGGCAGAAGGTAACCATTTGACTTGTTAGTGTGCTTACCACTTTCAATGCTGAGACTGCAGGGGTCTTCCAGCTTTTCTACCTGGTCTGTACAGGTGGACTGAGCTTTCCATGTGTTAGCAAAGGCAGATCCTGTAGCTTCTATCAGCCCGCGACTTGTTTTAAAGTCATCACCTTCCATTCCATTAAAGTTTCCACAAAGACCTATTAAAAAGAAGGTTAAAATTTTACATAATTACTTATTATCATTCTAAAAGATAAAAAGGAAAGGAGCAACTGATCACAAATAATTGAAACAGAAGTTCATACAACTGATTCCACCTCAATATTAATGCATACTACAAGTGCTGATGATTTAGGAATGTTATTTCAAATCTTTAACCTCTTAAGCATGTCTTCATGAGGATATCTCTGACTTATGAGATCACTACTCTAACCTGTATTTTTTTATGCTTTCTGATGATATTAAAACTATAAAATGCACCAAAAGCCTGGTTTTGTGGCTAGTTAAAAAATTAAACAATACGAAAGTAAGAAATATTCAAAAACTGTCACTGGAGTGATAGGTCATTTAATATGAAATACTAAAAGCCCATTTCTAGTTTGTTTGAGTCAATTCTCTTCCAATTTTTTGGTTTCTGCTTTTAGTTTCCTCCCCATAAATTATCACCCATGTAGAAGAACACCACTCTTCAGGTATGTCTTTGCTTCCCATTTTAATAGACACTTGCCTTGAAGTTTTCCTTGAACTGATTGATCCACAGTGACAAACAGCTGCATTACTGGAAACAACTGGATCTGCAGCTGAAGCCCAAAAGAAGTTTGTACAACAAAGTAGTAGGAAGATGGCTTGAATACTGAGAAGCTGGCTGAAAAATAAAACATGAACCATGCAGTAAACACACACATAAACTTGTCATGAAAACTCTGACATATAGATCAAATAATTTTTTTTTCCTTTAAATATCGCTTTCCAACTAGATACAATGCTGGTCTCCACTAACTTAACAAGCTGATTACCTACAATTACTAATCCGTGATATCCAAACCAAATTCATATGTTCTACAATATAGTTTCAATGCTAACTCCTTAATGCTGAGCAATCTGAAGAGCAACAGATTTTCTGAGAAAGCATTATCCCAGAAATGTTGCATGCAACATATAATAGGCAGGTCTCTACAAGGCAATACATAGCTAAATACCACTAATAATAAAATGTGAGATGCTTATAGATAATTTAATCAAGCCATTATAGAAAAATCAGCAGAACTGACATACAAAGTCAGCATAGTGGAGGAACTAGGTTTCCAACTTACAATGACAGAGTCATAGAATATATTGAGTTGGAAATAACTCATGGCAAACTTACTTAATATACATTCAATTCCTGCATCTGAACATTGGCCCTAAAATTGAGGCCCACTGGCAACTGGCCACCAGCATGATGTAACCCCATTTATTGTAACTCTTTCAGCCTGACTTGTCAGCCAAGCTTCGCTAAAGTCCAAAAACCCGAGATCTCCATCAATTTCTTAAACCAAATCTACTAAAATATGCTTTATTTCATCTACTTGTTAGAAATGGTCTATTTTATTGTCTAGGCTACTTTAATATCTCTAAGCTTCCAGCTACACACTGTGATTTTTTGTCCAAGCATTCATGAATGTATCATTCCATGAATACTTGTTCTTTCATATAAAAAATTACTTTCTTTAAATCAACTTGCCATCTGCAGCTAGGTCGATAAATAAGAATCAACACATACTGTGTCAGTCTGCTGCCTGAACACATATCTAGAAAGAAGTGATAAAGAGCCATCCTACATTCCTTTTAAAAATTAATCCCAGTGCTTACAGCTGCTGTCCAATAGCGACCTTCAACCAAAAGTTAGGCTCCTAAATTAGGTGATCTGAGTCAGACTCTGAAAGTTTCTGTCTAAATCCAGTGATTATAGAAAAGATGCTGATGTCTCAAGTGAGCAGGAAAGATGAGAGAGTGATACACAGTGCATTGTTTTTCCTGCCCTTGGTGAGCAGAAAATACAACAGTTATCGTCTGCTAATTTTTTTTCTCCTCTCACACGAGAAAAAATAAAAGCATGGGGAGGAAGTGGGGTGGGGTAGGCATGCCTGAGCCTCTCCATGACTGAGAGTCAGAACCTGCCACACCTTGTAAGTAGACTTGGAAAGTGCTAAACAACCCTCATCATAGGCAGGTTAAGTTATCAGCTTTGAACTAAGCCACGAAAATTCTTTCCAAAGCTATGTGCTGAAGTATAATTAAGATGTATTAAAAAAGTGAATGGATATTTTCTTTCAATCATAAGCTGTATACAGTCAGTCTGCCCATGAATTCTCAATTATGCTTGTTAAATCATATCCATCCCCAAGTTATCCAAAATCTTAAAAAAATTCATATATCTTTTCCACTTTTACCTCTGAAAAAAAACACCCCCACATGAGAAGTCTGTGACACATAACACATAAGATTATGTCACATACCTGACACATGAGGCACGTTCACTGTCATCTCATTCAGTAACACACTGCCATCTGATTTGAAAACCACCACCTGCATAATAGCAAATAGAATTGGTGAGGTTCCAGATACTGAGAGGAAAATGAACTAATAAAACCCCAAGCATTTAAGAGGGGAGATATTTTATACACTTAGACTGTAACTACAACTTAAAATTTGATTCTATGAAAAAAAAAAAATTGCAGCAGAGCAGTAGGACACAGGTGAAGTTTAGTCTTGCTATTCAGTGTTTCACGTACACTTGCTTAAAACACTCCATAGAAGCAATGAAATGCAAAGCTCGTTTATATTAGGCACCTTGGTTTCAGCAAGTAAAAGAACATTTTGGGCCTTCAGGATCTACAGAAAGTTCCTATTCCATTTAAAAACCTGTGCACAGCTTCAGTGTCATGGTTTAGTGTGTTTCTGTCATGGTAAGAAAGCAGTTTGTTAATCTTAATCATAAAATGCTAGTCTGTACCTAGAGAAACATAAAATAGTAGGTTTCTGATTTGATTGGTTTGGTTTTGGCCTAGTTATGCTGTCAAGGACATGGAAGACTAGAATTGTGAGAGGAAAATATAAACATAGTCAGGATATTCCCATAATCAAACAGAACACTAAAGTAAATGAAAATATAAATAATGAAGAAGGTTAGGTTTATCAATATTTGAAGACAGGATATCTTCTGAAAATGACCAAATTAGATCTATAAAATTTTAACTTATTGAAGTAAAATACTGTGAGGGAAGTAAGGATGGTAATCTTACTGACAGCAAGCCTGGAATACACAAGAATAATCTAGCATAGAGCAGAGAAGGGAAGAGTGGAAAATGACGGCTTATTTGGATCTCATTTTGTTCAGCTTAGGTCTATTTTGAGTAACAGAGGCAGAAGTGTGAGTTGTTTTTCAGTCTGGGATGCCTTATATATCCACAACGACTCCAGAATTTGTTATCACCCTACAGTAAGGGAAGTATGCTAATTTTCAACATATCTAGCAGAAGCCCCAGAACACTTACATTTTTTTTGTGATCTACTAACAGCACAACAGTCTTCAAACAGGTCTGCCTGTCTGTGGAGCCACAAGGTGCCAGCTCTGCCAGAAGAGCATAACTGTCGTTCGCAGTACCCTAAAAGTACAGGGAAATATATGTCCGTTAGTCCAATTAAAAATCTCACAAGATAAATTCCAAAACAAAGACTGAAGTAGTAAGTTACAACAGAACTTAGCTATTAAGTCCACTATTTCAGCACTGACTCTGGAAGCTGAACCATCTTTCAAACAAATTCAGTGGTATGGTTTCTAGTTAAGCAAGATCTTTGTCATTATCTAGAAGAACAGGTACCTGGTATTTTAGGGACAGATGAATGAAGAAGCTGCCTAGCTCCTTTCCTTAGTTGACTTTGACACTCAGACACAGAAACAGCTATTATAGATCTGGCTGAGAGCTTCTAAATCTAAGAACTGCCATTTTTTTGTCTATCAATCCATGCAGCCAGAGTGATCCTTTGATTTCTTGTACATGAAGGAGTCCATTGGATAATGACAGCATATGTCTACTACATTAATCAATCATTCCAGTAAGGAGCCAACTCCTTGCTAAGACTGTTAAAGACCATCCTGAATTTTCCTGTACAGCTTTTAACATTTCTGCTTTCCTTATCCCATAAAAAAATTTGAATAAAACAGCAATTCACAGCTGTTACATATCAGCACACAGACATTCTGTATTGACTCTGCAAAAGTCCTACAGTACACAGTACCTTGGCCAACACATAGTAACAGTCTCCATGGAAAGTGTATTTCTTCCCATCAAAGGTGATAATATGAGAACCTCCTTCCACTGAACATGTGCCTGGACAGGGTAGATCTTTGCAAGTCCATCTGCCTGAATCACAAATGCTGTAAATAGAAAAATAATAATAAAATGTTTGTGGATATTACAGGATCTGAGAGCACTGAAAGCAGCTGTATACACAGCAAACTGCAAGATATACACGTGTTTTAACACTGTCTTTAAATTTTTCCTTAAGATTCTCCTCTGCCATAAATGCATGAAAACTCTTCAGAAAATTGGTTGTATAGCCATACACCATAATAGTGAAGCTTGGAATGTCTTCAGGAAGTCTCCTATGACTAGGTGGAAAATTAAAACACACAGACCCATTTACAATCACTCAAGAAAGGTGTATAAACAACCATGATCCTTACCATTCTTCACATTCATTGGTAATACTTTCTCCAGGTGAATAGACCTTTCCATGGAGCTCGCAGTGGCACTGGCTAACAGGTACGCAGCCTTTTTCAGTAATATCATCATACACAGTTCCTGTAAAGCACAACAGTAAATTATCTGAGCTTTTTCTGAAATAAGCAATTTTCACAGAGGAGAAGCTCTCAGGGGAAGCATATTTTCAGCTTGGCATGGAAAGTAGGGGCTGAAATTGTAAAAAATGAAGAATACTGTTTCTATTTTCTTTGTAATGTAAGCCATATGGAAAGCTCTTTTATCTAGCTTTGAAAATCTATGTCTATCCACTTGTATAACTATACATGCATGAAAAGATCAATATAAGTATACAATAACAATCTCAGAATTTTACATGTTTAGATATCCAGTCCATTTGCTACCCTCTGTAGACTATCATTGTAATGGTTTTTCCTAAGGTTGACAGAAAGTCTGAGAACTTCACTTACTGCCCCTCATTAACACTTTCTGGGTAAATGATGTCCATTGTCTCACATTTATTCAACATAAAAAGTGGGATATTCTATATATTAACAATGTCCATTTTTTGAAAAGTATCATCTGTCATATATTCCTTTATTATAGTATCAACTATGAGCTCCATTTTTAATAACCATATGTTATGTTGCCACAAGGGAGATAATGGGCAGCAGTATTTAATTTTAATATATAATTTGACAGCTTTTAATATTTTACCTATGACCTGCTTTGCCAGAGCTCTTGGTTTTGTTCCATATACAACAGCTAGAATAACACTTGCCTTCAGGGCAGAAACAGCCATCCATATAGTGTTCCTCACAAAGGCTGCTGACCTCCAAGTGTGCACAAGTATCCATGCAGGGTGAGCTGCTTTCTCTATAGATCATGGTATTGGGACAGGTCTTGGCTGAAAGAGTGAGAGAAACATCACCAGTTATTTGAGTATAATGACCATCAACCCTCAGAAACCACAGCTTACATGCCCTACTCCCCCACATCAGTGGTGTCTCAAGCCAGACACCACCCGGCAAAGCAATTTTGTCTATTCCTGAACTTTCACGTTTTCCAGCTTTTCATTCCAGCTTTTCATGTTTTCACAGAATCACAGAATCACAGAATGTCAGGAGTTGGAAGGGACCTCGAAAGATCATCTAGTCGAACCCCTTTGCCCGAGCAGGATCACCTAGATTAGATCACACAGGAATGTGTCCAGATTGAAGTTTCAAGGAGACTCCACAATCTCTCTGGGCAGCCTTTTCCAGTGATCTGTCACTCTCATGGTGAAAAAGTTATATTAAGATGGAACTTTCTATGTTCCAGCTTGGAAGCATTTTCCCTTGTTCTATCACTGGTGTTTTGTTCTATTGGTGTCAAATAATTCAAATTATCCCAGTCATCTGCAGAATCAGATCTATTTTTTTCTACTTGTTGAAAAAGATTTCTTAATAACAAAGATAATAGAAGAACAAAATAAGAATAACTTAATATGTCATTTACTGCATTATTGGTATGAAATTTATAACATATGTCTATAGTTTTGTGAAGAAAAAATAATTTAGCTGTTTCACAGTGCTACATCCATTTGTTTCTTTGTAAAATTTACATAGCTGCTGCTTACGGCAAAAGTGCTGCGTCCTCCATTCACCCGGACGGCCACCCACATGTGAACACTGTCGAGAATACTCAGAGATGGTGCTGCAGAGGCAGAAGGAGTCCTCATTTCCATGACAAGCACACTTGTCCTGCATGCAGGCTTGGATGTACATTTCCAAGTTAAGACGTAACCGACAATCAGCAAATGCAGAAGAAGTCAGCAACCTCTCACACTCATCACGCTAAGGAGAAAGAGTATTACTGGTTAAGAGATTTTTAAGCACTTGAACTTCCAGACACTGCCTGTCATGTCATAAAAACTGTTGTCTTCTGAACAGCACCAGTTATTCAAGAAAGGAAGAAGCCATTTGTCCTGGAAAGCACAAAATCTCTCCAGCATAACTTCCTGCAGGACAAGGATGTGCACATGCCCATGCAAATGAGGTTCACTGCTAGGGGTACTTACGTGGCTATTACAGCTTGGAAGAGCCTGACTTTCATCAGGATCTTCACATTTAGCATTGGGCTTGCTGATCTTCTGTAAATTCCCATATGTAATTGAATTGTAGCTTGTATCTATGAGAAAACATTACAAAGAGGACTTGATGAACCCCCCCAATTGACAACTGTCTTATTCTTTAGGCTCTACTAATCAAGGAAAAGAGTCATTATGGTATCAGATATGCCCATCAGAAACAGGTATCTGCTCTGAATTATGTCTACCATATTTAAGTGTGCTTAAAATTTAAAGTCGTAACAAGAAAAGAAAGCCAGTAGAAAGAAGAAAAAGATGATTCATCTGGAATTAAATAACCCTAGACCAGGAATGCAGCAGTGGAGCATAATATTTGTTCTGGGTAATCACAGAAATCTCTCAGGTGATTTTTTTTCCTGTGACACTCCTATGCACAATGCTTTTTAACCTATCTTCTGTGACAACTGTCAGTGTGGTAAAATGACTCACCTCCATTGATGAACTCATTGTAGATTGGAATTCCATTGTAATCCCCACAGAGACCACATGTATGGTTATTAAATTTGCTGTCCAGCTCCACCTATGTAATTGAAAGAAAAATTAAAACCAGAAAAAAATTATCTGGAGCACAAAGACATTTCAAATCAAATACACTTACTCAAAAGGGAAGCTGCTAAATGACAGAAGTGATGACAAACTCAAAACTCTTAGAGAAGTATCTATTGCAAATGAATTTGCAAAATAGTTAATAGACACACAGTTATATGCAAAAAGTAACACAGAAAAAAGACAGAGGCTCTCCCATTTCAATATTGTCAGCAAGTACCACAGTTGTAAAGATGAAAAGGAAAACATTTTAAAAAGTCCTTCGACTTGCTGGGGTTTTTTAAATCCTTTTTTCCCCTACCAGGATAAAACTTAGATCTTGCTGTAAATCAGGAAAATCGATGATGGCTGTCCTTTAAGACAAATGAAGGAAAACACAGATTGGATTGTGGGGGTGCTACAGCAAAAAAAAAAAAAACATTTACTACTTGTTGGAAAGCTCCTTCTCCCTTTCTTGAAACCAGTAATATCATATCATCTCCATGCCATATTGCTACCTCTGTCACATTGTGGAGAAAGTAATTTTATGTTTTAAAACAAAAGTACTATGAGTCAGTTGGATAAGTCAGCCTAACACTAGCTCTGTTCAGTTTGTGAGATTCTACTTCTTTTCAGTAGACAGCAGTCTGTGACAAGTCAGGAAATGCCAATAAAAAAGACTTGGATCATACATACCATCAGTGCATCTTCCTGATTCCATATCAGAACCAGGCCTATTTTGGCATAAACCTTGGTGTAAATGTCATTGCTCTCAATGAGCACATCAGAGCTGTAGTAAGGTGTCTTCACACTACAAAGAAATCAGGCACACTGCATTAGTAAATAAACACAAGGGGTGACATGAATGCTTACAATAAGCCAAATATCCTAAACAATAGAAAAAACAGTCTGTGTCTACCTGATTCTAGTTGCACAGGACACCTGGTTTTAATGAGGCATAAAATTCTCTTTCTCTGATACTTGATGCAACAACTCATTGCCTTTAAAAGGCAAAGCCATTTCAGAGGCAAAGCCTGTCTCAGTGTACAGGTTCTTTAAGAAAAAAAGTCAATATGACAGATATCTTCAACTTAGTCAAAGGAAAATCCATCATCATTGTGGTAATAACAGAGGATATTCAAAATCACACTGATAACTTCAGTGAAATAAGCAACAATATGACTGGAAGCTTTTATTCATCAGAAGAACTGGCAATCATTTCAGAGAGAATAAATGTTCCTTTGCAAGAATCCTCTTCCTCAAGAGGGAGTTAAAAAGCATAGGTAGATACAAGGACTGTTGACAAAGGTTTGTAAAGAAAGGAGCATATTAATAGGAATTTAGTAGTTTCAGTAGGTAGTTCACTAATTTCCAGTTGACAGGCCCAAGTTTATTAATGGTGACCACAAGGCATGTTAATATGACAGAAGATAGTTTGCAGAAGGCAAAGCATAGATGGTTTCGTATGATAAAGAATAAATTCACAAGATCTCTCTCCTGTTCTGTACGTCTATCTTACAAGTGCACTATCTAACAAGTCACAATGCTGCATTTCATACAGCAATAAAGGGATTGTGGCAAGCAGCCTCACCTTATAAAAACTAAAGAACTGGGCTCTGTTCAAACAGAAGTAGTGTAAACTTAAATTCAGTCTACGGATTTTCCAACATAATTGTTACTTACCAGGATTCATGGATGCCTATGTATATCTCCTCCCCTTAACTAGTTTCTTCACTAATTTCTGTGATTCTTGAGTGGGATGATTTCCTAATGTTCTGCCACTGGCATTTTTCAACCATTTACCTCAGCAATTTTTAACTTGAACAAATGACTAGGCAAAAACTGAGAAGCCATTGTTGCTACTTTTGTATGCATTGTTCATCCTTCAGACAATCAGACCTTAAGAGATCATGTCTTTGAGGAGGTATTATAAAACACAGGGCAGCTTTTCACCTTTCATCTATCACAGCTTTTATCTTTTTTTTTTATAATACAAGGACATTCAATTACTCAGAGGATCAGTTACCAAAAAGGAAAATTCACTATTTTTTCCCTACTTTACAGCTTTCAATTCAGTAGTGTGAAATGACATGTGTTTTATATGACAATGGATCATGCGCCATTTAAACAGCAATATGGGAAATTAAGTCCTACAACAACCCAAACTTTCTATGTTTGAAAAGATTTTCATTGCAGTAGCTTCCAAAATTCAGAGCAAAATTTGAGTTCTGGACAAAACTCAGACCTACAGTGACAATAGAAAGGAATTTTTTGTTTGTTTGTTTGTTTTTAATTACACTAAGATATACTAAAAAACATTTCCCTCTTGAGAGTTATGTCTTCACCTATGAGTTGTTTCACTTGTTTCAGTTAGTATAACTGCAAGGATAGGCTAACAATAGGAACAGCTATGTGAAGATATTACCTGGCCCCCCAATGGTGTCAGACTAGTTCTTTGAGAAACCATGTTATAGGAAGAGAAAAATACTACAGCTCACTGTGGAAAAGTGCAAATTTTGCCCTGTATTATATCTGTTATAATCCCTTGAAGAATGTCCATTGAATACTGAAGAATTTACTATGTAGATCAGAAAAAACCCCAAACCAACATTTCTCTTCAGTTACAAAATAAGAGAAAAAGACTCCAGACAAACGCATCTTGATTTTTGAGAATTTACTAAACCATCTGCTGAAGTAAACTCAAGATGATTCCATAGAACAAGTAAAAATGTGTCATTTTATGCCACTGAAAGATCTGGCATGTGATCCAAATTGTTTCCTACACAACCATAAAACAAGAATTCAGTCAAACATCTTCCCAACTTGCATTTAAATAATGCCTTATGCCAGTGTAGAAACAACAATTAATACTAAAACCCCTCCCCAAAGCAATTTTTATGCTGGATTTAAAGGGCTTTGGGGGGGTTTAGTTGGGTTTTTTTTTTTTTGCCTGTGGAAATGCTTGTAGCAGTTACCTTAATGGTATACAGACAACTGCATAAAGAATCAATCCTGCTTTTACCTTCCCAGCACATTTCTCTGCCATACTGTTATAGTAACTTACATCCGTCCATCCACCACAGTCAGTTTTGGTCTGAGATACATCGTAAAATCCTTGATTGTTATCAGAATATACTGGATCTCAGGGTGGTTATTGCTGTTCAGAGTACGCTGAATGTGGACAGAGAATTCCTTGTAAGAGTCTCGGCAGTCAGAAACAAAATTATACTCGCAAATGCCAGGGAATTGATAGATGTCTCCATCAAAAGTTTTGAAATGGTTGTTTCCCCAAGTGCTGCAGACATAGTGGCCATGGTTTCTTGTCCTTCCTGTTAAGTGGTGAAAAAGAAATAGGCATGAAAAAAGTGAAATTATTTGAGTTATGGTCAAGAAAAAGTAAGTGTTGCATTATACAGTAGAAACCACTTGCAGTTATGTGCACATCGATTCCATAGATCTTAAGCTTGATCAAGTATTGCCCTATTAAGCAGAAGAGATGTGAAACTTTAATAGAAAACAAGACATTAGCAAATACTGCTGAAACCTGGGTATATCTTATAATCCTACTGAGGTGAAGGAACTTGTCTGCATGAGATAGGGAAACTTAACCCTTTGACCACTAAAGCTGGTTTATCAGTGCAATTGAGCTGCCTTACCAAACATATGAATTTATTCCGAATTACAGTATTATTCTGGCAATTTCAAATATTGCTAAGTGCTATTTTCTACCCTGATAAAACATGCACAAGAAAGGAAGCAGAGGTAGGAAACCAAAGAAGTACCACTGTTACTCTGGAAGGTAAATGGCTTAAGTGTTATGAAAGGACTTGTGCTCAAAAGGAGTTTAAAGAATTCCTTGATTTCCTAACAGAAGCAGTATTTTTCATTACTAAAGAACAAAAATGCTTCATAAGATAGGTCAGAAAATAACTGTGGTCGTAGAAATCTTTTTTTCAATAGCAAAAGGTGAAGCTGATGATATTTGTTCATTTCCCAGACATTTATAGCAAGAAATAATACAAATTAACACAGTATCTGAGAAATCTCAAGATACTGTAGATTAGGGGTGAACATACAAGATGAGCATACCTGAGAAGCTTGCCAAGGTGCCAAAAGCACACATACCACTCCACAAGACTTTCTTGCAGTGTTTAATTTAAGAGAGCAGAACCACTAAGGAGACCTACAATTTACTACAGTTTAGTGGTATCGATCATGTCAGATAGATCCAGCCAAGCTGGTATGCTTCTCTCTCCAGAACGAAGGCTAGACCGTGTAGCCAGAGTTCATAGCTTGGATATCAAATGCAAGACAACCCTTTCCTCTCATTGCTGAATTCAAGATGCAGACAACCAAGACCAATACCCCAAACATGATCACTGCACAAAATTCATCACCTACTCCTCCAAAAATAGGTTTTGGTATGAGAGCTTCATTTAACACTTCAAAAAAAGTTGATAATATATAAAGTAAATTAGAACTTTTACATAAGGATCATTAATGTCCTGAATGACAAAATGAGCCTTGTCCAATATTACTGCATTCACTTTTGAAGTATTTATGTCATTCCAAAGTAACTGAATGTACAATCATCCACTTTCATCACTGCTGTAACGATGAACCTCCTGAAGTCCTATAGCTGCTTTTTGCCAAGCGGCTGTCATATGCACATACACAAAGTCTCAAAACATGGAAAGAAAAGTAACACTGAAATATTTTCCAAGCACATTGAATTAGAGGTTAATGCAGTAAATACAGCTATAAATCTCTGCAAAGAAAGCAGTAGCTACCTATCTTACCGTAGTGTCTGTATTTGAAAAAATGTAAGACAGCTTAAATCTCCAGTGTGTTATTCCAATGAATTGCATTATTCTACCTCTGTAGCGATCCTCTTTCCCTCTTCCAGGAGGCAATATGCCACCACTTCATTTCAAGAGCTTACCTTTTCTTATTTCATTTGCATATGAAAGAGCCAGCCAGAGCATGAAAAGGCTGGCAACTCTTAGCCCCATGGTGGCTAAGGTGGGTGAACTGGCAATTCCACTGAAGATCCGTCTTTATATAATATCTATTGATGCAATTGATTCTATCATAGGGGAGGAGATAAAAAGGGAGGAGGAAAGAGGAGGGGTAAAAAAAATAGGCGTGATATTGACAGAAGATAAGAAGTAAACAGACAGGTATTTTTGTAAATGAAGGAATTCGTTATTCAGGAAACGGTAAAATATTGATTCAGTAATCATGGAGGTTTTTATTGCTCTATTTCTTCTACAGGATGCTGGCTTTTAAACAATTTGAGTGCTCACACTGAGTTTAACCTTCAATAACTCCTATAACAAACAGGGAATTTTGGAATGGCTGAACAAAGAAATTCCTTGGATGAAATTAAGGATGAGGCACCTTCAAGCAATGGCTTCAAAGTCAAAGGATATTTCATTTTTTACCGTCACATAGAATGATTTCTGTGAAAAATTAAACGATGCTTGTGAAGGTTATTGTAGACGACCCTTACAAATGAATATTATATACCATAGACTGTAAAAATATTTTGCAGTCAATTGTTGGATTCCTTTAATTTGCAAAGCTTTGAGGGACATATAACAAGGCATAGCCCACACTGCATATTGTGACCAAAATGTAATTGAGATAGGGTGACAAGATAAGTTCAAGGAATTCACAGCAAAAGAGAGGCTGTATCAAACATTCTCATGTACAAAAGAAAGTCCATCAAAAAGGTTTTAGAATTTTACANGGGAGGGGCGTCGAAGGAAAACATTACTGTCCAGCCTGAATAACAACAAAAGACAGAATTCCCCTAAACACTTCATTCTTGTTTACCTTCTACATGAATGATAAATTTACAGTCTATTGTCCCATGTCAAATCCTACAAAAGCTATAGGGTCAGCTCTTCTTTCTGTGGGTAAAGATGGAGAGGGTTATTTGGAGAAGAAAACAGCAGAAAACAGAGCCAGGAACCAGTTCAGAATGCAGCTTCAGAAATACAAGATATTCACAAATTGTAGTTTACTCTGAAAAATTGCTCTTAGGAGATGTTTCTTCAACATTCTTCCGAAGACAAAACACAGACTTCTTGAATTAAGGTACACTTATTTAAACTGAGTTAATAACACAGCTGCTTCCTAGGGTTTACTTCTTACAGCTCCCAGGCAAGGCTCTATACTTGAAAAATACTCTATACCCTAGAAATCTCAAATTCCTTTACTTGTTCAGTGTTACTTACTTTCATCACTCAAATTACAAGTAAAAATTTTATATTTCATGAAACACCAAGGAAACTCTTTGCTTAGTCCTTTTGGCTGCTCTAGTCAACTAGAAACATCTTTTTGTCATAAAGGCATGCTCTTTAGCTGTTGTTTTCTCCTATTTGCTATCTCTATCTCAAGTACAGTCTAGCCTCAACCAGAACAACTTTCTGTTGTACAAAATAGAATTCATTGTCCTTCTTGGAAAATGAAATTAAAAGCAGTAACAAGTGTTTAGAACAAACCATTTAAAGAAATAAAAAGGCAAAATACTGTCTAGAGATTTCTGAAGGTTACTTTAGCAGGTTTAACTTCTTATGAAATATCAGTGACACCTCCCATCTTGGAATTCTCTTTTATGCCACCAAAACTCTTAGTTCAGAAATATTTTCCAAAAAACTTAGATTAAAAAAAAACACTTTATTTTGAGGTTTTCCTTTCTTCCCCATGTTTTTCCAGATCGTCTCCTGTCTGGAACTACTATTGACCCAGAAAAAAAGTGTGTCCATGACTTAATCCATATGTGGTCTGCAAGAGCAAACTCGGCTCATTTCTAGAGTAAATTGGATGTGTTTGCTCACAGGTTTAAGTTGGAACCTTGCATATTTTCCATTTGGGTTTCTTTGCTAGGAAACTAGATCTGGAACCAGCTTTGCTTGTTCTAGATCTGGAACTAGCCTCATTCATTTGCTGGGACCTTGAAACATGATCACCCCTCACCTAAAGATGTGACATCCCTCAATATGCTGGCATTCTCTCCTATGCATGGTGAAACACATACTTTTCTTTGGGTGATGTGGACAGGTCTAACCTCTTGCAAAGCTACTTTTAGGCAAGCACCACTAAACTCTGCTCTATTTCTGACCTGCCTGAACAGATACCATGATTCTTCCTTGAGCTATAAAGTTAAAAGAGGACCATTTTCCTCCTCTAGCCCTTCTCAGGCAGCAACTTCTCATTGTGCCTTCTGATATATAAGAAGGTGTGACATCTCAAACTGAAGAATAATAGAAAGCAACATGCCTTTGAGCAGTGAGACCACTCTTACAGAATTTGCACTCAAGATTACAAGGATACGCTGATCTGAGAAGTGAGTACAGATCCTTATCTTCAAATTTAAACAGTATTCGTACTTTTGCTAGCATTAGAAAGTATCCTAAACTATACCATCTGTTTCCTTATTGCCAGAAATGTAATGATCCTGCCTAACAGCTGCTTTATATGCTTCTCAGAAATAATCAGTATTTAAGGTAGACAATCATAGCATGTTTTATTTCATGCTCAGCTACCTTACAGCTTGTTGGATTATGAATTTTAATGCAGCAATCTTACTGTCATGCACAGATAACTCTGCATCTATATGTAAACATAATTTATTTACTATTCACCTTTTGAGAGCCTGAAGTAATCAAACTATTTTGGGACAAAAATAATTATGCTTCAGAACTAGCATCTTTGCTTTACATTTACATCAGTTCTCTACATCTGAGTGGACCTGTCTGTGCAACTTCATGCCATTACTTGCTTCTAGTAATGTTAATCAGAAGTCTGTGAGAAGTCAGCTTCCTCTTTCCAGTATCAGGGGCTCATTTGCCTTTAGTTCCAATGATACTTATAATTCTGCGTGCACTTCAATCTTTTCCCAGTAGGGACGCTACAGTTGAGAACATATGGAATCTTAACTGAGTAAAAGGTGTCCCTGTGCAAGTGGCCTTACCAGAACAAATGATGAGAAAATGTGCTTTCATGTTTATATCCTACTGTTAAGACTTAACCGAGAGACTTTTCTAAAAGTTCCTGAAGTCCATGAGTAGAAATACAAGTTCTCATAATCTTCCACTGTGTGCCTCACCTAGGAGCCCCTAGATCAATGCTGCAATAGCAACACACAATGCTAAAATTCAAAGTTGTAAAAAAAAAAATAAAAATTGATTGCATGGCAAGTGTGTTTGTTGTAGCAGCAGATGCAGAAGAGATAAAACCCATGTTTTGTGTCATAGCTATGTCAATGCATTGAGTGTTTCCCTACTCTTAAACTTTTATGAGATTTTCTAATCATTCCATCAGCATAGCTAAATTTTAATGTTCGTATTAGTTACAATGTAAATGTATTTTGCAGTAGTGTAAGTATCTTTTTAAAAGGTAACCTACACATAAGATTATCTTCATTCTGACTCACTGTAGAAGAAAATATACTACTTTATGATAAAATCAAGCAGAGCCCCAGCTAGGCTTGTTGTTTAAGGACTTCAGAGTCTATCTGTTAACATACCAAGAGGAAATTTCATTGCAATCTTGTCACGGCAGTCCCAAGATGATCACTGTACAAATACATCCAAAAGTACAATTACACCTGCCAGTTGGAATTTTTTCTGTATCTGCTTTTGTATTCCTGACTTGTGGCTGATCACAGGCCACAGAAACAAATATTTTACCAGTGACAATACTTTTCAGAAGTAGCCATGGGATTTTGTCCTACTACTTTTCCACCTACCAGCATTTTACCACAGCATACAAAGCCTTCTGCTGGGCAGTCCAACTGCACAATATACACATCACTCCCATTTTCTCAAGCAGAGATAGGTCTGAGTATAACATTCTCACATTCCCTTCCTTAAACACTTTGGCACAGAAATTTTAAGATAGATTAAATTTTCTCATTTTGCTCAACATTGATGGAATGGCTTAATGGTATGTAGTCAATACTTTTACTGATGTTACAGAATTTCATAAATTTAAGATTTAACATCAAATAGCTGAGCTAAAGAGATTCTGAGCCATGGCATAACTAAGGTGCTGGTTCCACAGGACACTAGAGAAGTTTGAGTTCACTTGCACAAACACTTAGCTAAGAATGTTTAGCCTTTCTTCTCCCACTAAATATCCTGTTGTTACAATACAAATTACTACACTTGCTATAGTTATGGTAAAGTTTAACTTTTTTCAGTTAGGCAAATAGACAGTTACGTAATTCATGATGCCTTCTGTTGCGTGTGAGAAAGAATAACTACATTAAGTGCCAGAATACATCTGACTCATACCCGAGTCTTCCAGATGCTATGCAGGTTTTCCAACATTACTTTATAATAAACTTTTGAATCATCAAAAAGACAATGCTGACAATACAGAGTACTTTATCACAGAAACATTGTGAATATAACAGTTTATTTGAAGAATACCAAGAGCTGCTAACTCCCACACACCAAAGAAGGAATGATGATGCAGACATGCTGAGAAATATTAACATGCTTCCATGATATTTTGCACTGTGTTTATTTTCTATATATTTCCAAAATTTGAATGAGATCACCTGTTAAATTGCCTTTGAAAGGAAAAAAAAAAAAAGAGAACAAAACCAGGCAGAAAGCCAAAAAAATACTTCCGAACATTCCTTAATGATTCTCCTTTTCAGTTAGAGCTTTTTAAAATGTCAATTCTCAGTGTACTATGAAATACCTGAAGTAAGACTGAGAGTCTATGCCATTCAGTGAAGTATTGAATCTACTGGGAGTACCTACATACAAATTTCAGAAGGACTGGACAAAAAAAACAATTTGGAAAGAAAAACCAGATTATAAATTCAAATTATAGATAATTGATGTCCAGAAGAACTGTTTCACGTCCTATCTCACAGTTTTGAACTGTCTCTCCACAAAACTTCTATTGCAGTATTTACAGCTGCAGAATCAAACACACAGCAAGAGACAGAACCACAAAAAGTACTTAGCCTCAAAATGAGATGTGTTCATCATCAATCTGAACCAGGAGCTGCCTGGACCAGGGAAGCAGAAAATCTCAAAAAAATATACTACGTCTAAATTTTAACTATTGCTGTGCACCATGACTAATACCTTCCCAGGCACAACTCTCTTCAATAACATAGGTGCTTCATGCCGTTCAGAAAAACAGCCTCTCTGAAAATTATCCCAGAGGAGGACTCTTCATTCAGCATCTCACTGAGTACTCATTCAGTGAGGAGTGCCATACCTAAATCTGTCTTGGGCACTCACATTCACATCTCCTATAAGAATATATTTGGACTAGATGATTGCTGTAGGTCCTTCTAACCGAACAATTCATGAATCTCTGGGCTCTAAGGCTCCCTCCTGCTTTTGAAACTCTTCAACTTTGCACAGATTACCGAGGAGTTTCATTGTTCCAAAGACAAGGCAAGCAGGCATGAGAATTCTCTACAATGAAGAAATTTAATTCATTTGCTTATTAGAAGAGAGAGAAGTGTTGTCTCAGTTAATCCAAGCATATAATATAACTCACATCCTGGAAGTAGAGAAACTTCAGTATGGATATGAGCCCAAATTGTTTAAGAACATTTACAAAGATGTTTTTCAATTTTTACAAAAATAAATATTTTTTAAAAAAAGAAATCAAACTCTTATCTTGACCTGGACAGTAAGACTTAGTTGAACATACAACAGCAGAACATAGGTAACAGAGTAAAATCATCTTTCCCTGCCCAGTTGAAGGTGTTTTTTTTTCAGCAATGCTTCCGTATGTTAGAAACATAACACAGAAAAATTTCATAACAACTCTCTAAGAGATGTTTGCTGTAAGCAAATAGCTTAATAAAAAGGCTAAATTGAAAGCAGGTCCAAGAAATAAGTGATAATATCTTCTCTGTACTTTCCCAAGACAGAGACCAGAGTGAAGTTTCCAGTTCAGAAGAGTACTTCATCAATACTGCTCTAAGCATTGCTCTAGTCAGGCAAACCTGTAATTACACAAAAAGCAACTTTTTCTTTGTGTGGTGCATTAACCTTGGCTCTCTGCAAAACCCTCCCCCGAAGCTTTCTCACTCCCTTTTCTCTATGGCTCTTTTCTTCCTGCTTCCTCACTCTCACTGCTACACACTTTACCCTTCAAAAACATATTTCCACAGATGTGACACCAGTTTGGCTGATGAACTTAGCTGTGACCTGTGGTGGGTGCACTGGAGTCAGCTAGCAGATTCTCCATCTGAAAAGGGACAGTGCCAGTCTCTTCCTACAGAGCCCTCCCCTGCTACCGAAATCTTGCAATTTAGACTCAATAAATTATAAATTATTAGAGAAATATCTGTCTGCCATTTCAGAGGGATACATATAAAAAAAGGATCTGCTTCTAGTCTTTTAAAAAGTCTGAGCATGCCTGTCTACAAACTAATAATGCAATTAGACATTTACCCTTCAGGTATTGAATACAAGTGCTAGCGCTGTCTAACAATAGTGGAGTGTTCTGGAAAACACTTATCATGCACAAAGGGTATTTAAAACAACAAAAATGGTAAAAAATGTTCAGAATAATTAAAAAATGCTCAAGGTAACTTAGACTGCTACAGAAATGGAAAGACTGAGACAGGCACATGACTTCTTGAAGAAGACTGGCATAGTAAAATGTAAATCATACTTGTAACCATCACCTGAAAAAATATTTTGTTAATATCAAATTCATTCGGAGGTAAACTTTTCCCTTTCTTTGCAAGAAATTTATGGGAATATAGATACATCAAAGAAAACCCCATTTTTCAACCCTTTCATCTCCTGTCCTTAACTCTTTGTTTTCGTTTTGTGATTACAGGAATTTTTACAGATTGGGTCATTCAAAACAAATTTAAAAATCCCTCTGAATTGACTGTATTAAATTTTAATCTGCTATTACCTATACAAGGGACAGTACTGACTATGCACAAAATTATATCAAGCATGCACAATTTAAACCGATTCAACATACATATTATGAAACATAGATTATCTGAGTTTTAATAGGAACTACTTTGTAGCTGTTGTAGCAAAAACTTCCTCTTTTGATGAGATGGATGTGTTTTATATCTGTACTTGCCAGGTCTCTCTCATGCAAGCTAGTATTTGGAACATAGCCAAAATAAGCTGTGAATATAAAAAATAATTTTAAACTGAGGGGTATTCAGTGAAGTTGGAAAGCGGGGTTCATCCACCTCATCCTAAACTGGGATAAATAGGTGAGATTTGCACCAAGGGTGCAGACAGTAATTTTGAACTAACCAAATTTGGTTTTACAAAGCTAAACAGTATTTGTATAATCCTGGGCGTTATCTTGACTACTGTTATATAAACAATGTTATAATAACCTGGTAAACAAAGCACACCTGAATGAACTTGGAAGTGATTGATGCTTAACTTGTGGCATGTCCCTTCATAATAAGCTCTGTAATTGACTAAGAAGGTGTATCCTTTTTGTGTCATTCCTGAGAAACTACCATACAATCTGGTAACTCCCATTCCACAAAGTAAACTTAAAAATTACAAAAGGAGGCTGAAGTGAACAGAAGATTAGTGTATGTTACTGAGTCACTGAGCGCAAGTTAAGTAAGAGTATAGGCATGGTCTACGTAGGTCTTATGAAAGATTTTTCAGATTTGATTAGCTGGAAGAGAAGATAACAAAACAGAGACAAGGATACACAGTGAAAACAAAAATAGCAGAAGACTTACATTTCTAACATTCTACATGATACATTAACAGATATCTGCATTCAATCCAAGACAGGTGTGTCAGAATAATGATTGCCTAAGTATTGTCATATGGATAGAAAAATGCACTGAATTTTAGCTCCTTCATATCTTTCATAGGCACCACTTTTCTCATTTCCTGTAACCTTACTTAGTAATTAAGTTCACCTCACAAAAACTACTTCATGTCTGTAGTTACTTCAATACAAAAAGCATTAAAGAAATAAAAAAAAAGCTGCAAAAGAACAGTAAAAACAAGAGTTATTTAAAAAAAAAGGGGAAAAGAAAAAAATTATCTAGCCAGTACTGTAAAAACCTCTGAACCACTCAATCACTTCTCCTTCTTCCCCCAGTGGTATAAGAATCGGAAGTGTAAAAGTGAGAAAACTCAACGGTTGAGATAAAGATAGTTTAACAGATAAAGAAAAAGCAATATATGCAATCAAAACAAAACAAAGCATTAATTCACCATGTCCCACTGGCAAGCAGGTGTTCAACCACCTCCAGGAAAGCAGGGCTCCATCACAAGTAATGGTTACCTGGGAAGATAAATGTCATCACTCCAAACATCCCCCTCTACCTTCCTCTTTCCTCGGGTTTATATGCTGAGCATGATATCATATGGTATCGAATATCCCTTAGGTGAGCTGGGGTCAGCTGGGTCCCCTCCAACTTCTTGTAAACCCCCAGCCTACTCATTGATGAGGTGGGGTGAGAAGTAGAAAAGGCCTTGGTCCTGTGTATGCTCTGTTCAGCTATAACATCCTTGTATTATCAACACCATTCTCAGCACAAATCCAAAACACAGCTCCATATTAGCTCCTATGAAGAAAATTAAGTCCATCACAGCGAAAATTGACACGGTTTCCAAGGAACCTTTTTCCTGACACTGTGGAAAACCTACTGGAAACATTCAAATGATCCTGAGCATTGCTAGTTGCAAACATATTTCCATAAGAAACAGCCTAATCTTTCTATATTTCCCTAGTTCCATGACTAATTAGCTTGCATACCTCCTCTAACATAAGTCACAGAGAGACTGTATTAGAAAAGACAGATCTACAGCAACTACAGGTGTAATACTCTTTCCACCTGCTACATACCTACTTCAGAAAGTTGACACACTAGCCTCTTTTTGTTGCAGGCATATGGCTTATCCTTGTGGATTGTAGATAGTTAGGCTACTAAACCAGCAATAGTTTTGAGGCAAAAATTGATTTTTATCTACATTATCAGCACACCTTTTTTAAATTGATTTGGTTTTTTCTGGGTAGGTTCACAAATTCTACTGTGACACATTTCTAGTTTGCTCATTTATTTTTGTTTAAAATTTAAGAAGGATTGTTCAGGGAACTTTTGTTTGTTTTTCTTGTGCATGGAAATTAGCTAAGAACAAGATTTTCAGTAAGGCAGAGACTACCAAAACTAAAGTGTATTTGGGAATCTATTATCAAGGATAGAGACAATTTGGTTTACAATGTGTCTATTTGGGGACTCCTCCACAATAGGTAGCAATAGAGATATGAGATGCTATAATAATGCTTTAATGTACATAGTTCAACACCTATAGAAGTAATAAAGCCATTAATAGTACATTAGTATTTCACTTTTATTTTTAAAGTTAAAGAAAATGTCCATGCACAGTGAAATGGTTAAAATAAGGAGTGACCTTAAAATAAGGAGTGACCAGTGTTTGATGCCATCAAACACTGTTTGATGGCATCATATTAAGAGTCTTAGAATAGGTGAATACTGACAGTCAAAACAGACCTAAAAGGACCAGAAAAAAGAACAAAAGCCAGCATGGCCTAACAAAAGTGTAATAGGGGCAAAATAACAGCTTAGTACAAAAAAAAAAAAAAAAAGGAAATGAGACCTAAATAATAAAAAGTATGAACTTTAACATAACATAGGCTTGCTTCCCAGAGTAATTAGAGAGCAGTAACATACTCTTCAATTCTATTAGCGTCAGGGAAACTGTTATTTAATGAAGTGGGAGATGACAAAAAGGACATTCAAGGAAAAAAAAGACAGTTGAAGTGTTCAGTGATGTTTTTATACCACAGTTCACTACAGAGGTGAAAACTCACTATGGAGACACAGCCTGACATAACAGCCACTTTTTATTGAGCAAGAATTAGAGTAATTTCTGCAATTCAAGGTATGAAAGTAGGTGATTTAAGAATAAATCAGTAAAATGATCAGTAAACAACCTGTGAAAGCTGGATAGCACTCCTCAAGTGTTCTAAAGAATCTCATGTATAAAACTGATGAATTTCAACAAAAGCCCTTAAACAGACAAGGTCCCATAGGTGATCACTTCCTGGGTTAGTAAAACTCAGAGATTTAAACAAGCTCTAGAAAAGTTGGTTGTCACAATGACAGAAATAACTGATGCACTCCATCAAGCTGTAAGAGTGGTGAAATGTGAAGTTACATAGTGTGTTAAGTTCCAAGATTATCAAGGAGAGCCAAAGCTAAACTGAAAGAGAACTGCAGAATTAGCCTTTAATACTGGGAGGGAATAAAGTAGGTGCAAGTCAGTGGCTACCAGGGTAAAGCAGTGAACGCAAAAAAATTCCAGCATGCCCACACCATCTTCCTATCTTGCAAACAAGTGCATACAAAGGACATAATATTAGTCATCAGGTACCAGGAAAAATATCTTGAAAGCAATGTGACAAGTATCAGAATAATACCATCTAAGTGACCAGCAAGAGCCAAAAGATTAATTTGGTGTTAGAAAAGGCACAGAGAATAGGACACAAAGTAATGCTGTAATACTCTAGATTCACTCTATCATCTCCCACAACATCCTGATAATAAAGCTGAGAAAGATGATCAAAGGCCTGGAGCATCTCTCCTATGAGGAAAGGCTGAGTGAGCTGGGGCTGGTCAGCCTTGAGAAGACTGAGAGGAGATCTCATCAATGATTATAAATATTTGAAGTGCAGGAGACAAAGTGAGATGTCCAACCTCTTCAGTGGCCTGTAGGGACAGGACAATGGGCAATGGTCACAAGTTGGGCCACAGAAGGTTTCACACTGATGTGAAAAAAACCTTCTTCAGGGTGAGGATGCTGGAGCACTGGGACAGGCTGCCCAAGGAGGTTGTGGAGTCTCCTTCTCTGGAGATATTCAAGACCCGTCTGGACCCCTACCTGTTCAACCTGCTCTAGGGAACCTGCTTTGGCAGGGGGGTTGGACTCGATGATCTCTCGAGGTCCCTTCTAACCCCTACAATTCTGTGATTCGCGGAGGGACCACATTTTTTAAAAAAAATTACTTCCCATGGCTAGTCCCTTCCAAGCAGTATATTTTAAAATTAGAAAAGGCACAGAGAAGAAAAACAAAAGTGAGGATGGGATGGATTCCAAAATCATCGAAAAGTTCTCTTGAAAGGTTCTAGTGATGATCTGTTAACTACTTACGAGGGCCTTGGATGTCTTCAGATACATGCACGGAATACAGACAGATATGAACATGGATAACTATGGCTGCTGTCTTCTTCTACACCATTTTATACACTGCTAAGTGCATATGTTGCATATTAAGTGCCAAAGAGTGTGTATTGCACCATTAAAAGGCAATGATTTCCAGAACTATATAATGGTGAGATCCACTATTGTTCTGGTAGTCTAAAACCACAGAATTGGTCTTTAAAGTCTTTTCTTCCCTCAGAAATTTTAAATTGAGTAAATTCACTTTAATGTAGGACACAGTAGGCTTGTGGGAAGAGGTTTTTGAGTTTTGAGTTTCTTATGCTTACTGTGTTTTTCTCATACTCAGAATATATTTCATAGAATAAACATTTGAACTCCTGACTTGTGGTGGTAAGAAAGAAACCAAGTAAGAAACCACTGAAGAGGACATGAGTGCAGATCCCTTTAGACCTGATTTAGAATCTGGAAAAACCAATAAAGTCTTTCACTTCTGATAACAAGATTATAAATAATGCTGCAATTTACCTTACGTGATGGCAGCTCTGATTTACAGGAGAAACAAACACAGTGTTAATAGCTGACTAACAAGAAGGAAATCAAGCAATTTCTTGACTCATGAATCTAGCTGACCATATGCTACTGATAACCCACAGAAAGTACATCCAGCAACATAACCATGGTAAAATTACTTTTATTACAAATTATTTACACATTCTTGTCGGTGTTACATAATCCCTACCTGGTGCCCTGGCCATGGTACTGAAAACAAAAAATAACTCAATCAAATCTTTTAATTAGTTTCTCTAATGTATTATGTAGGAAAGGAAAACCAAACCAATACTAAGCACATTCAGCCAAGATTTGACTTCAAAACAAAAGTCCCACTTTGGCACACAATTAGAACCACTAACTAGTCCTCTCATGCTGAGACCTGACTGCTTACTGCTGTTGCTTCCTAACAGTTTTCCAGTGAGATGTTTTGTAATATGCGAATCCTTGGCAGACTTTTTACAGGGTTCATTTCTTAGACAAGACTTGCCTTTTACCATCTCTTTACCCACTTTATTTAAATGCAACCTTTTTACTAACTAACCTGCTTATGTACACAATAGTTTTATACATGCTAGGGCTAGCTCCTTCTCACATCATAAGAGTTATTTTAAGCTGTTAAAAA
>VXBZ01004130.1:54921-76786 GCA_013399135.1 Heliornis fulica | reverse complement strand
AAAAAAAAAAGACTGCCAAATAAAAGCTGCATTAAGAAAGAGTGAACATAAACCTCTCTGGATCAATCATGCACATATTGGTTTTGCCTGCCAAAAAATACAGAAAAATGTGATTTAAAGATACCACTTATCTTATTTGAATGCAGACACATACTCTTCTTTCCGTCACCTTTGTTCTTTGCAGACATGCTTGCTTTCTTGACCATACTTTTATTTTCTCAAATCTATTTATAAATTACCCACATGGTGACATTTATAGGAGTTTCTACTGCCTAGTTTCCTTATTTTTAATTCTTTTTTTTTTTTTTTTTGGAGATCTACAGGCTTCCAGTAAGTGTGAGTCAGTGTTAAATTTCCCTTGCTAGCTCTCTCAAGTTTTATTTTTTTTTATTCATGAGTTAAGCATGTCAGTACACTGAATAGTTATGCTGTTCTTGACTGAACTATAGTAGGATAATAATTATTAGAGAAAACGCACTGCAATCATTATCTATGCATTTATACCCATACATGACATATAGATTGTCTAGTTGGTCCCATTACTAGAACACAGATAACACACTGTACTGATCTGAACTTTTTATAGCAACAGTTAAGTAGGAAGCAGAGTTTAAGGGGTCATAAATAAACACATGTCATTACAGCTTAGTCTTTTCCTTCTGTCCTTTGCTATCTTAAAGTCATAGTAAAGTCACTGCATGATCAGTTTGAAAGGAAACCTTCACAAGTGTGGAAACTTGTGAAACTTCTAGTGATCATACACAGTAGTAAGCATAATTGGCATAAAGGTTGAAAGATAAATACCTAGAAAGGTTGCATGTAAGAAAAAGCATGAAACCTGAAACAGGTATCATGCTTTGCATAGTACTGTACACTGCAGACCATTATTCTTAATAATTGTTGATGGGATTTAGAGCCTTTTTTATCTTGGCCAGAAATCAAAAATTGACTTAGATAATTGTACTGAGGTTAAATAACTATAGCTTTAGCAGTCCACATATATCTGTGATGTTATCTTTCTAGCCTCAGCAGGCAGGCATTCATCTGACTCAAATCATCATCAAATGAAGCAATAATTCATATATTTTTCATTGCTGCCACTGGTCACTCTACATCAGTAAAACTATGATGATACAGGATGAAGAAGCACATATTGGTGCTGACTCTATTATATCTGTGGTTATATTAAGTGATTTATCACTACAAATGTAGGAATATATTCCATTAAGTATTGAAGAACTGTTTCAATTTAAAAACAGATACCTCACAGGATATTTCAGTGTCAACATTCATTTTTTCAGACCAGTGAAAACTAGAAAATAATTAGCAGCTCTATGAAATGAGTGTTTTTCCAATACCAGAAAAACAGCCTGCTGCTTGTATGACAATCTTTCCAAATTCTGTATCTCAGGATTTCTGCCTTTCAGAATTGTATTGTAATAATGCTAACATGCTGTTCAACAGGTGAATGATACAACTTAGATAGGCACTTTCAAGTTATTGGATATAACACACATCTTTTATTAACTAGCAATCACAAGCAATTGCTCTTTGTGGAGTGTCTCCCCCCGTGGAGCTCTCCAAAATTAAATCACTTTGGTTAAGAGAAAATTCAGAACAGGTCTGGGGAAGAACACTGAAGAGAAGATTATGTCTCTGAAGATGTAGTTTTAAATTCCCCAAAACTGTAGTAATACTGAGATATTGAAAATGAAAACTCTTTTTACAATAAAGAACTGCACTCTCATAAAAGTAGCTGCCTGGCCCAAGATAAACACTAAGGACAGACATTTAGTCTCTGCCCAGTTTTCGAAGGGAACAAACAACAAATGTTCTGGGAGGAGCTGAAGAATTAACAACAGCTGCTTGCTACAGCTGATAAAAAAATAATGATCATAAGATTGCATGTATTTGGAGTTTGCACTCATCTTCACATTTGTGACTTCGCTTATGGCAAGTTCCTGGTTCAAGGAAAGGAGTTCCGGTTTTGTAAACAAATGCTCTTCTTACAGCTGTCTGAACAGAGGATTTTACTAACCACTTCCTAAGAAAATTAGTCTCTTCCTGTAATATAAACAGTTCACATTCATGATATCATGATATCATGTCATGTTACATGCAACAGAGCAGATCAAAGTGTTTTGACTGTGACCATAGGTTAAAACACTGCACATTCTGTTGCACAGTGTATTTTGTTGTAATCGGTATATTGACATGAAGTGACTGTTAAAGCATTCAGATTGAAAACGGGTTACAAACAGAAATTTAATTCATTAAAACCCCCCAATATTTTTTAGTCTATGTTTCTACATTTAGGCTAGACAGTACAATATATTTTCCACTTAAATACATTTTATTTCATATGCTTCAGTGCATTTTATTTTCCAAAATTTTAATCTATACACCTTTTTGCTAATAATTTAAAATAACATATACTCTTATGTTTATGGAAGATTTACCATTATTTTTTCATGAATGCTTTGCAACTCTGAGATGTAATGCTGGATTATATTCCTCAAGCCAAAGATTTTTCAATTTAATGTTAATATCATTCACACAGAGGTAACATTTTCATTGAAAATGTGATTTAATTAATCTTACGGCAACTATCACCACTAAGCAAAAAGCAATTTTTGTACACTCCAATTAATCCAGCAAAAATCTTACCTTTTAAGAACAAAATATTTTGCTCAAGTAGGAATGCATGCTGTATTTTTAAATCTATTTTTAAATTGTTGCAGCCAAGACTGGCTGCAGAGACAATTCGTAAAAGATTCAGGATGAATGCAGCAAAAGAAGAAAACTGGAAATCTAAGGCCATGTAAAGAGATATGGTAGAAATCTCCCTAATAAAAATAAAGTGTGTTTTGGAACTCCTCACATCTTATAAAAAAAGAGCATTTGTTTTTTGTGAGTGTAACGATTTTGGCAACAAAAGTTCTCTTGACACTGATTGCACCGCTTCACCACTTCTGAAAGAAAAGCTGTTAGTGCAATTGCAAATAGCTCTTCTATGAATTTGGCTTGTGATATCTTCTGCTGAAGTCCCCACTCATATAGGACACAATTGCTTTTAACTGAGAAATGTAACTGTAATTGCAGAGATTTAATATGTTTAAGACACAGAAAATAAAACTGTTTCAGATTTTTTTTTTAAATTAAAATCTTAACAGGTTCACAGAGTCATTTAGGCACCTGCAGTTACTGAGCATTACATTATAATCACCACAAGGCATTATATTCAAAATACAATATAACTGTGTGTTCAGGGTCTCTCTACTTCCCAGACACTAAGGCTCCCTCTTTCTATCAGGGCTCTTTTTGGTTTACTAGCTGACTTTCCCACAGTTATTTAGCCTCAGCAGTAATGGAGGCATATCCACAACCACATTTCCACAGTTTTGACGGTGAAGACACTCTCAAAATTTATGTTTAAATCTTCTCAGACTTCATCAACATTTTTAAAATTAGTGCTGACATGTCTGACTCAGTACAGTCAGATGGATTTAAGTGTGTTCAGAGCATGCCAAACATACCAGTCTCCAGGAAGTTTAAATATGAGAAGGGACACATAAAAAGCTTGCCTAAAGCTAAGGGACTGGTTCTGAAGTATGTAGATACGTAAGAATCATAGAATCATAGAATTTTTAAGGCTGGAAATGACCCCTAAGATCATCCAGTCCAACCATTAACCTACCGCCACCAAGTCTACCCTTGGACCAGGTCCTCAAGCACCGCATCTACCCGTCTTTTAAACACCTCAAGAGATGGGGACTCAACCACCTCCCTGGGCAGCCTGTTCCAATGCTTGATGACTCTTTCAGTAAAGAAGTTCTTCCTAATATCTAACCTAAATTTTCCCTGGTGCAACTTGAGGCCATTTCCTCTAGTTCTGTCACCTGTTACTGGGGAGAAGAGACCAACCCCCACCTCACTGCAACCTCCTTTCAGGTAGTTGTAGAGAGCAATAAGGTCTCCCCTCAGTCTCCTCTTTTACAAACTAAACAACCCCAGCTCCCTCAGCTGCTCCTCATAGGGCCTGCTCTCCAGACCCTTCACCATCCTCGTTGCCCTTCTCTGGACACGCTCCAGCACCTCAACATCCTTCTTGAAGTGAGGGGCCCAAAACTGAACACAGTACTCGAGGTGAGGCCTCACCAGTGCAGAATACAGGGGGATTATCACCTCCCTGGTCCTGCTGGCCACACCGTTCCTGATACAAGCCAGGATGCCATTGGCCCTCTTGGCCACCTGGGCACACTGCTGGCTCATGTTTAGGCGGCTGTCAACCAACACCCCCAGGTCCCTTTCCGCCAGGCTGCTCTCCAGCCACTCCTGCCCAAGCCTGTAACGTTGCCTGGGGTTGTTGCGACCAAAGTGCAGGACCCGGCATTTGGCCTTGTTGAACATCATACTGTTGGCCCCAGCCCAACAATCCAGCCTGTCCAGATCCCTCTGCAGGGCCTTCCTACCCTCCAGCAGATCGACACTCCCACCCAATTTGGTGTCATCTGCAAACTTACTGAGGGTGCATTCAATCCCCTCGTCCAGATCATCTATGAAGATGTTGAACAGAACTGGTCCCAACACCAAGCCCTGGGGAACACCACTGGTGACCGGTTGCCAGCTGGATTTGGCTCCATTCATCACCACTCTCTGGGCTCGGCCATCCAGCCAGTTTTTAACCCAGCGCAGAGTGCACTTGTCCAAGCCGTGAGCAGCCAGCTTCTGCAGGAGAATGCTGCATATAATGCTGCATTAACATATCTTTGGGCACTGAAGGAATTTTCTGCTGGAAAACTCAGGCACAACACAGCATTTCAGGCAGCACTTTTTTGACTGATCTCATCTGGAGTTCATCCTCTGCTTTCAAATTCCATTTTACAGCATTATGACAAACCTTGAGAGTATAATTGCGTGTTCTAGTCCACCATGTAAGCTCCCTTCAGGCACTATAGTCCAACCAACACAGAATTTCCAATAAAGAGAATAAGCCTGTAAAATGTCCTGAGTTGGAAAGGACCCATAAGGACCATTGAGTCCAACTCCTGGCTCCACACAGGGCCAGATAAGTCAGAGCATGGGACTAAGTGCATCATCCAGACACTTCTTGACCTCAGTCAAGCTGGGTGCTGTGACCACTTCCCTGGGGACCCTGTTTCAGTGCTCCAGCCTACTTGCTGGCCTGCCAAGAGAGAACAGTTGAAACTGTTTTTACTTAACTGCTAACGTATTTCCACGCTGTTTTAGCAAAGTGGATGATACTAAGGATGCTTTTACTGGAGTACAGCATCCTCCATCCATGTTCTGCTGATTTCAGTTATGGGGTCACTTCTGAAAGACACAGACAAAATTGGAACAAAGTCCAGCCATAAGCTTAAGCCTGTAGCCTAGCTTTGCTACCATCGGATTGAGATATAAGATAAAATACAGGAAAATATGCAATATGATTCAACTGTCATTCATTCATATTACGACATTTTTGGTGTTTCTCACAAGAGCCTGTCCTTCTCAAAAGATTAGTAATGGGAATCTGATCAGTGACCTTGCAGTTCTCAATCTTATTGATGTTATTGCTACTGTAATAGATATTAACTGCTGCTAACCATGGAAAAGATCCTATCTGCACTCACATAAACATAATTCCTGTAGACTTCTCTGTAATTTCACACATCCTTCAGGAACAGGCTGCCCAGAGAGGTTGTGGAGGCTCCTTCTTTGGAGACATTCAAGACCAATCTGGACACGTTCCTATGTGATCTACTCTAGATGATCCTGCTCGGGCAGGGGGTTTGGACTGAGTGATCTTTCGAGCTCTCTCCCAGCTCGTAATATTCTGTGATTCTGTGAAATTGTCTCTAAAAGTTTAATTTTGCTTGAATGGGAAAACAAACTGCACAAGTCTGAGTGAAAAGCATTGTTGCAAAAAAGATGTGCCTCCACCCGAGAAAGTGAGAAAATCATCAGAAAATAAGAGTAACCATAAAATAATCACCAGTAAATAATATTTTTGGCTCTGCAAGGATTTCAGTTGTAGTATCAGTTCCCAGAAGTATAGGTATTGTCAATCTCTCACAGATTGAAAATCTGTGGGAATTTCTCAGCCTAGCTACATCAACATCTGAATAATTGGGATTCAGATAGGAAAGCCCATGCTCGTGGAAAAGCATGTGTGTTTTGATGAATGTGCAAAATCAAAGGTCATAGATAGGAGCTAGGTGCATGAGAACCAAGAGATATTTTGAGAATTTAATTGGCTTCTGAAAAATGAAAACAAGAACAGGTGGTTATGCAGAAAGCTTTCTCACAAGATGGACAATAAAAGCGGAGCCTTGCTGCAGAGAAGGAGGGGAAGAAGAGAAGAAACACATGACGGATGAACATGGAGGATGGATAACAAGATGGATGGGTAAATGAAGTAAAGGTTCTCCCAAACTCATCTCGGTGTGCTGAGCTCTTTTTCAATCACCTTGCCTCCCCAACAAAAATTCAAACCACAAAAAGTTCATGAGTAAAGTTTTTAGCTGCTCTTCCAGTCTATTTTTCCCAAGTCCCCAGTACATAGCTGCAGAACAATTGAGCTCTTAATTTAGATTAGGTTATAGGAAATAATGTAGGTTACAGAAAGGTCTGTCACAGGATTCAGGGCATCCAATTTCCTGTTAGTCCCCTCCCATTCCTCAAGTTCTAATTAATTTATTTTCTGTTCATCTCACCCATTCCTTCATTCTCCCCACATAAATTATACATTTATACATTTAGTTTCCTGCTTCAACTCCAATTAATGCTCCTATTATCCTCCTCAAATCTCAATTACCATTCACCTCCACCTCTTGAGAACTGGCCACAATGGCATCCACATAGGTCTAAGTTAAAATGGATTCTTTGCAAATTCTTATCATGTTTTTCCTTCCTCATCTTTCCTTGAACTTAGGCAGAGTTGTTTTTTCCAACTGCAACTTGGTTTGTTGGAAGTCAGAACCTTTTATCTCTAGCAACCTGTACTATTCTCATTCAGCACCCTGTAAAGCAATGACATCATACAAATGAGTATATTTCTAAATAAATGAAAAGGAGGTACTTCCTCTGGTCCACAGCAACTGATGTCAAACAACAAATAAATTACTTCTTAATAGCCTTAACATGAGGCACAGCATTTGTTTACACAGAGGAGAAATTTATATCATTCTATTTCCAACCAAAATGTTCCTTGCTTCATCCTGAGGTGGAAAAGGTTCAACATGAGAAATACAGTCCTTTTTCAGAGGCAATGGTTTAACATCACACACCCTTCAGAGCCCCTATGTGGTTATTCACAAAAAAAAAAAAAAAAAGCATTTACATAGCCTTCACCAGCATCCTCTGGCCTACATAAAATCTATAAAAATTAAGTAAAGCCAAAACAGGAAACTTCCCTTATCTGTCTCCTCAGGATCAGCAGTTTTCTGAAAAGAGGAAGAACAGCATAATTTGCTTTATGTTCAGAAGAAAGTAAGCAAAGAATTCAAATGGGAAAATAAATGAGAAGAAAGTAAATAAAACCAAATGTATTTCAGATAAAGAGAAAAGACTGTTTAAAACTCTTAATCCAGTGAATCTTTTTCTTTTTTATATAGTTCTTCCAAAATTTCCTTTCAAGTTTCCCCAACTGCAGCTGTGAGTACATCATTATGAACAAAATTTCAGGTGGCCCAGTACTCTGGCACATTCACAGGGTTTTTATACTTTGTCTGCAATTCCAGGTGTTGTACTGAAATAACAGTTAACATCTGGGGAAATAACAACAATAAGATTATAAAATGGATCCAAGTTTATGATGAAGAAATGAGTTAAAGACAAAGTCTTTTTGAAAAGAACCAGGGGCTTAGGAGAAAAGATTTAAAATCCGACAATCTTGTGAACTAGACTGAAGTCAGTCTCAAGAAGCTTTCCTGAAACTGAGAAGAGGCACAGGAACTGCTCTTCCAAGCTAAGAGAAATTCTAGGATTAACTTGTGAGATATGGCATCAGACTATTAATAGTGTCAGAGACACAGTAATGTGTTTTTCTTTCTTCTTTGACAATGCCTCTATCAGGCATATCTAAAGAGTAAATATTTCAATAGCAAAAAAACATGTGAGAACTGTCTCTGAATCTTGTTTCTGTGGTCTTCTCCTTGCAATGCAGCGACATAGTCACACCTTCCTGTAGAGTATGTTACAATGGTCATTCATGAACTAGGCATTAAAAGAAAGAGCAGAGACCAGCAGGGTCTGAGGGACCTTTTCTGTTGACTCTACTCCTGACACTTCTGATTGAGGGATCTGGAGATTACATTTACTATCTAGGTGGCAATGAAAAAAAAAACCAACTCCTGAATTTACAGAAAAGGCATAAATTTGTTCAATTTTCTAGAGGAAAAATTGTATTCTGATTAATTAAGGATCATACTATCCATATTTTTAAAAAACTCAATTATTAAGACAGGGTCACCATATACTTGAAAGGAAATGGGTTAGGGTACATGGTTTACTGATCAACTCTTCATAACTGACGACTTCACACAGAAATAATTGCCTCTGTGTGCTATTTATAACTAAGATCAATCAATTAAACATGGGGGAAGAATTTGTATCTCCCCACGGGAAGACACAAGCTTTAGCAGAAGTATCACATCCCAGAAGAGGCCTGTCTTCTGCCAGTAGATGGCATCATTACTACTCTTTCAGAAAGGGATCATGGAAAAACATCCGTGTTCTCAGCAAAAGCTATGGCCACCGTGAAGAAATGAAGGCATTTTTGCTCTTTTATTTTCACATAAAATAGAATCCTTTGCCTTAGATGCTGGTTTTGTGTTCCAGTGGTCGGAAATAGACAAAAGTAAGGCCACATAACCTGACCAAACCAGGAAGGTGAGAGAAGAAGTAGGAAAATGTTGGATCTCACTGTAACGGTAAACTGAAGATCTGGTACCTTATGCTGTGGAAAAGATGCATACAGAGAATTTACAGAGACAGTCCTGCGTCTTCTAATTCAACACCCATACAACTTTCTAGATACTGAATAATTATTTATTATATTTTCAGATTTTAAAAAGTACACTTTTTTCTTTTAACCCTCCACGCAGAGGGACTCAACAACCTGAATTCTTAACATTTTTTTTAAAAAAGAACTCTTTTAATCCTACAAATAAGTGTTAAATGATACAATAATTCATTAATAATCCTATTAAACTGAAGACCCTACATAATGTCTAACAGGAAGCTACATCAAGGAAAGTTCAGCGTGAACGTTAGGAAAAGGTTCTTCACTGAGAGGCTGGAAGAGGCTCCCAGGCACCAAGCCTGACCAGGGCACCAAGCCTATCAGAAGACAAGGAACATCTAGATGCTATTAGTCATACAGTTTAGTTTTAGGTGGTCATGTGAAGAGGAATTGAACTTGATGATCCTTATGGATACCTTTGACTTGAGATATTTGTGATTCTATAAGATATATTATTACCTATGTAGTACATCATACTACAAATTCAACAACTGCAGCTCTCTGCAACTAAAGAGGGTTACATTAATCTTCTAGTACAAGTTAATTTCAATTGGAAATGTCTAAGTTTGGCTCTAAATAAAACACAATTTTATAAAGAAGTGCATGCTAGAGAAGTATTTGTAGAAATAAAAATGATACTTCAAAAGTAATAGTTTATACATATGTATCAATGAAATAAAACTGGACCTCATAATCAGCTGAATAAAGAAAGGCTATATAGTGCACAACATACTTTATTGTCTCATTGGTTTTGAATTTTTTGGCTTAAAATGTTTTTTCTCTGCTATTTCACAGAAGGCACAGTATAATTACAGATTTTAGCATAAAGGTATTTGCCACGTAATCTGAAACTCAAATAAATATCATATCTGATAAATAGTGATTGTTTAATACATTCTAGGTATTGCCCTCTATATTACAACAATATAATAATTTAAAATTGGCATAATGTACACAAAGCTGTATTTTTCCACCACTGCAGAATCATTAGTCTGTTACTTGCTGTTCTATTCATCACAAAAAATATTAAGCAAAGTTCAGTGATGTTCTGTGCAGCAACTTCTATATTCCAACAGTAAAAAAGTAAGAAATACACTTATTTGGGAGAGGTGATAATTCTAAATTACCTTTATAATCGTGGGTTAGAGAAAAATTATAAACAAATTAGTGTCCCTTAAAATGAACCAACCAAACAAAACCCAACACACCAGATTTTTTGCGCACATATCCACACATTTTGCATCATTAATTTAAATGGTCATCAGAATTCAGATGTTTTATCCGATACTTCAGTAATGACAGAGGTTGACCAAGCCAAACATTGGGAATAATTTAAATCTTGCTAGGGATCTAGAGTCACAGTATTCCTGCACTATTCAGGAGCTGTCCCACTGCATTGCTTAAATACCAATGCTTAAACATATTGCTGCTTCTTAGTCCCCTCCATCTCCAAGAACAGAACCCAGAGAAAGTCATCACACCTTTTACTACCTTATATTCACCTTTCCTCTATCATAGATTGATACTTGAACTGAGCCTGGGAAAATACACAAAACCGTCCTAAAATGACTGTTCCAAAATACTGCCCTAAATCTATTAAAATACTTGGCTAAGAGGTGTGAAGACACAAGCCTGCCAAATTCTCTGAAAGATAGAATAAAAACAAATTAGTCAGCCAGCTTGTACAAAAAAAAATATAGGAGGCAGAAATGTTTTCTTGCCATACTCTCCAGAATTTATATGAATGCTTATATCTAGTTTGATGATACAAGAAAGCTTTCCCTTTTTCAGCACTGAAATAATTTCCTAACTGTATAACACAGGAGAAGTCTGCACACATGCATGCAGATGAAGAAATGTACTTTCACATTTGGTGGGGCAAATGAGTTAAGCTAACACAATAGAAAATATAACTTTTTTTTTTTATTACCTCATAGATTAGGGTGTTTTGCTTTACAAGCGTGTATGTATATACACACACATATTCCTGCAGAGATGATCCATGAAATCTATTTACATATTAACTTTTATCCAGAATTCTGGAATTTCTCCAGGTGTACTACATGCAGCCACTGCTTCTGCTTAGGAATACTAGGATAACTATCAAGGAAGAAAGAAAACATTAAAAAAAAAATATACTTCATGCTAGGTATAATTTCTGTAGTCTAAAATTATTATTTACCCACTAGGGAAACATAATAATATCTGGTATGAAGTGTACAAGCTGTTTGGCCTAAAACAGTTTTGACAGCAATATGAAAATATATAGCCATCTGCAGAATTAATTCCAAAGAAGAATGTAATGTCCCAGAAGACAAAACCCTACCGGGCCTGTTCTTCACTACACCGGGACACCAACACGCTGCTCGGCGAGAAAGCTCATCTTTTGTGATGTTTAAAGATCCAGGCCAAAGGTGCTTGAGCAATCAGTTCCATCTGCCTCCGCATACCAGACCCGGGGTATCTGCAGCTCCTCCCTAGACTTCCTGGCTCCGACGCTGAGCCACTTAAAGGAACGGATCTCAAAACCCACACAGGTTCCCGACTCGCGAACTGAGCTCTCCTGCAGTCACCCTGGCTTCTCCCTGCAAGCTGAGAGCACCCACTGTGCAGGCGGACGCAGGAGCCCGGGCTTCCGGCAGTTCTGCCGGGTAAGAAGACAGACCCTCAGCAGCTGTAGCCGAGTTGAAGGGATCTCCGCCCGTAGGCCAAAATCAGCCGTGATTCACTCAGATGCGCTGTACCCTGTTCACCGATTTGGTCTGCTCGCAGCAGCAGGTGCTTGCGCTCCACCGGCAAGTTTTCAGTCACGGCTTCTCCATTACGCTCATCTCCCTAGCCCACAGGCACCGCAGGGTGCTACGTGACAGTATACACTGTGTTAGTGGAGCTGCGGTAACTGACTGATGGAAAGGGCAGGCAAAACACAGTAACTGATATCGTACTGTAATTTACACAGTAAATTCTACAATTAACCCAGTAGTTTAAGCTAATCTGCTACACCTTCCATTCCTCAAACTAAGAACATGATTTACAAAGAGCAGCTGATGTGGGGAAATAAACACTGAATTACTGGAATTATAACCTTATTTCTAAACTGTAAACTTTAAGAAGAATTTCTAAGAATTTGAAATTAATTGGAATGCACTCCAGCATTCCCATCTAGCAGCTACCTACTCTGCAGTACCATGGCTCATCTCAAAAGATAGGAAGAAAGTGTGCACAAAGAGCAAGCAAGGGTGGATAAAAAGGGTGACTGGAAGAAGATAAATACCAAAAGCATCACTGTAGACAGAAGGCCCAGTTTCAGCAGCAGATTAGCTGTGTCAGCCATCTGGGAATGGAATTGATTCGTGAGGAGAGGAGGAGCTTAAAAGCATTATTCTAAGTGTCTCTGATTAGAACACCACTACTTTCACAATGAAAATGTAAATTCCTTTCCTTTAGATACCATTTTCAGAGACAGTTTTGCCAAGAGAGATACCTCTCTCAATTTTGGATGAGTCACTTCTCCATTTCTTACAGCAAAACTAACACCACTTGCCTCCTTGCTCTGTGAGAAAGTGGAAGCAGAAGACAGCCTTTACACTGTGTTCCAAAGATGAAACTATTTGAATAAACATTTAGCAATAGTATCCTGTCAAAATTCACTGGCAGCATATGGTGGGGCTTAAAAAAAATAGACACATTGCACAGGAAATGGAAAATAATAGGAAGGACGTTCCCCATGTAAGAATTCATTGACCAAAGAAAGGGTGAAAGGACAGGAAGTCTGTGAACAGTAATACCGGTCTCTCTTCATCATCATGTTTGCTCCCTTTATTCCTGTGCAAGCACAAAGCTTGTTCTCATAGGAGGGTGACAGTTGCCAGTCTCATGCCCTGTGTGACCTCCAATTATCTTCTCTGTCAGCCAACTGTGCTGCTCAAATTCCAGAATCCTGGAGAAAAAAAAAAAAAAAATAGTCTGTGACCTTCACAAGTTTGATATTTACTTTCCTGCAGTAATGTACACGAGCTGCTGGTTTCCTATTGGCTTTTTTCACTGCATATATTCCAACATACTTCAAAGTGGGCACTCAAAACAAGACACTGCGAACTACTGCATTGTAAAGCAGCACCATGATCCAGGTCACTCACAATAAACTAACCTAAGGGCACTGTAACTTATTAACCAACTTTCTCTCCTGGCATTGTTCACAGCTCTACAAGCACAGAACTGCTGGGAGCCTGTTGCAATCACCAGCAACCAGCCTATCTCAGGAAGTTACTCCAAGGTCCTACCAGTAGGAAAAACTGGCTTACAGAGATTTCTTTGAAATAACAGGCTTCAAACATGCCCGAAAAAAAAATCCAGAAACAAGCTTTGCAGACAACTTCCCCATGTTAAGATTTATCTTTCATATTCAGAGCCATGAAACTCAGCATTGAGCATTTATGATTGAGTTTGGAGTGTTTCCATTAAATCATTGTATTTGAGCTAACCCAGTGTGTTCCTGCCCCAGATACATGAAAGAATAATGACGACTGGAAGGTTTTAAACGTCTCCTACCTGACACAGTATACAAAAATACAGGATAGCTGTTTCCCAAGGGAAGTGAACATGTCTCAGTAGAAAAAAAGAGCACTGTCAAACTAAAAGCAAATAAAGCTGATTGCAAAAGTCATGAGATGTTACTGTACTCATTAAAGGTGAGACTGACTTTAGTCCAAAATAGGAAAAAACTTCTACTTCTGGTGGGAGGTGAGCACCAGGCTTACTTTCTGAAATCATGACGTGCCTGGAGCATCAACACAATAGCAATTACAAAAGGGTAGGAACCCTAATGCCAGCCAGTGACATTAGAATTAAAAACTGTAAAAAAATTAGAAGCAATGTCAGCACACAGAACTAACTCAGAGAGTAAGCTGTAGAAGGCAGCAACACCGTACATCTTGAATGACAATGGAAAGAAAATGACATGAAGACAACTTTCTACCTCCCTTTCACATGTACTGCTTTGACATGTACATATTACAGATAGAAGTCACAGACTTCACAGTGAGATGGTTTGAAAACAGATAGACACATAGAAGTAAACACTGCCCCATTTAATTATTGTCCACAAGTAAGAGAAAATGTGGAAAAAAATGAAAATTAAAAAAAGTCTGTAAACGTATTTTTGAAGTTATTGGTTTCAGGTTTTAAGCACTGAGATCTGTAAACATTTAAGTACTTCTGGTTTTGCAAGGGCCTGCAGCAAGGAACACCGAAATGAGGCCATGTACCTCCCATCTGGTGTTACGCAAAGTACACAAAGTCCACTAGAACATACCATTTAATCTTTTTTTAATGGCATCCAAGTATGTGTGGAATTATAATAATTCGGATGACACTGTAACACAGGTACAGATTCCAGAATTACTCTGGGTTTTAACTGACAGCATAATAGAAAATGAACTGGAATTTTGCAGGGCTGAATATTTAGAGCTTTCCACTACCCAGATGAGTGCCCTCTTGCAGGAAGCTACAGGTCTGTGCTCCTTTTTATCTGCTTCATTTCAGTTTCCAGGAATCTTGCTGCAGTGTCACAACAATCAGTCCTGCATCAATAAGGTAGGAAAAAAGTATTGCTGCACAGACTAAGAAGGAGTCTAACGGTCACCAGTGTACTCTAGTGAAATGTAAGAGATGTGGATTTCTACTCCCACAGACTGAGGCGGGAACAGATCTACCTTTCTGATTAACTTCTTAGAGAAGTCTACTAATACCTGAAGGGAGTCTACAAGAAAGCAGAAAGACTGTTTACATCATGTAGTGATAGGACAAGGGGTGATGGGTTTAAATTAAAGAGGGTAGATTTAAATTAGATAGATTAGATTCTTCACTGGGTGGGTGGTGAGGCTCTGGAAAAGGTTCCCCAGAGAGATTGTAGATGCCTCCTCCCTGTCAGTGTTCAAGGGCTGTTTGGTTGGGGCTTTGAGCAACCTGGACTAGTGGAAGGTGATATTACCTATAGCGGGGGGGGTAGAACTAGGTGATCATTAAGGTCCCTTCCAACCCAAACCATTCTATGAAGACAGGAGTCCCTCACATTTGCTTTCAGCCATGAATCATTTGGTAGGCAGAAAATACTCAAGAAGCATACTGAGAATTTCTCTAATGCAAACATATGTACAGTCTGGCAACTGCAAATGACAAATGTTCCCATCAATAAAAAAAACACAAAGAGTTATTCCAGAACAGATTGCCTGTCATTGCTTGACACTATGAAAAGTCATACTCCTTGTCTATTAAAGGTAATTATAATAATTGAATAAAAGGGGGGGGGGGTCTGTCTTTTTCTGCACTCTTTTCTTTATTCCCAAACTAACATCACAAAGAAAAGATATTGGTGTGCATTACCGGCTTTACTAAACCACAAATAGGAACAGCACAATCTTGTTACTTTTATTATTTAGAAATACTATTTACAATTAAAAATTCTGTTCAGCTGAGCTGAAGTTAACATCAGCATGGTTTCTAGTCTATAGGTAATAGCATAATTCTTACTAGGTGACAAATCTAGTCTACATTTTTCAGAAGCTATAAACTGCCTTTTAAAAAGATGTTAAGTAAGCATGTAGAGCAGCTTATTTGATTCACATTGTTCTTCCCATTTATACCATGAACATGGTACACACTGAGAAGAGCGTTAACGTGCATCCATGACCTGTCTCTTCTAGGTGAAGTAAGTCTGCTCATTGGCCTACATTTGAGAGTTTCTTTTTCTGAATTCCTTCACCTGCATTTCCAGCTCTGATAAACGAACAGGGTATTTTCTGAGCTGTTATATTGCTTGGCATGGGAGAGACCATTCCTATTTTCCACAAAAGCTTGCCACATAGACAGTGCTCTACACACAGCAAGAGTTTATACATAACATTTAATCACTATGAAAACAAGTACAAATCCTAGCTTTTTTTTTTTTCCCTGTACATTAAAGCAGACTTTGCATGCTAGGTGCCCTGGCTGGTTAGAGAAAATTAAAGAATCTTATCATGTTGGACCCCAAGATTACAGAATGGTTGCTCTCTATTAAAGCAGTAACAATAAACACATGGAGAAGAGGTTAAACCTTGTTTCAATATCAGCTCCAGATACCAAGTGTTGTTTTTAAAGTCTTGAAGTGACAGAAAGAAATTACTTACCCATGAGACTACTAACATGTATTGTTTTTATTTAAAAAAAACCAAACCTAAGCCATATTTCTAGCTGACACTCTTATTACAGTCTACATCTTATAAGAAAAACCTTAATTTACAAACAATTACAAAGCTACATAAGACCAGATATTAAAAATTTAAGAGCAGATGTTTGGAATCTAGCCAAGTATCCCAAAAGACCTGTGCAAACTGTGAAAAATGCAGTCACCCTATAAACATCATGCTATTTTTATTCACTAGTAATCAATAAATGAAAAAGTTGTCTTTTGAGCTGATGGACCATTCTGGAGAAAAAAGAATATTAAATTACTTTGTCAGTAGACAAATTATACTTGAAATATCTTTCTAGCATTTGCTTTTGAAAAAAAGGGGTTATATTCCTTCTATTACCAGTTTCCCAAAAGTGTATTATGATTTCAACTTTTGAATTCAGGTATGTAAACATACCATCTTTCTAAGTTTTGTTTAATGTCTCATGGTCATAATTTTGGTTTTGAAGTAATACATTAAATTAGATATTAACTGCATTTTTCGTCTACATTTGGTCCAAGGAGGCAATAGAGAAGATGGAAACATTTAAAGGAGGATTTTGGGGAATGCCAGCACCTTGCCATAAATAAGCACAGAAAAAATAGCAAATCAGCAGCTGATGATGATCTATTTGAAACACTCAAGGATAAGGCAGTTAATTAATATGGTGCTATTAAAACATTATTTTTTATAATAACAAATATATTAAAGTGTTTATTTAAATTTCAATCTGATTTTGGTAGTGTAGTAAGCATCCCACTCCTGGCTTTGTTTTTAACACTACTTGACGTCAAAGCACACAATTTATACTTATATACTGGAGTACTTATTTTCTCAGTTATTTATACCATTCTAGCCTCAGCATCTTTATTTGTGGTGGCATTTAATCTTGATTTGTTCTTAACTGAGGGTTTGTTCAGTGTGGTTGGAAGGTTGTTCATTATTTTGAAGTCTAAATTGTTTTGTCTCATTCACTATAGTATTTTAACATTATCTTTGGCAAATTCAGATCCTTTATTTCTTAAATTTACCAATTCCTTATTTACCATCACTGTTTGTCTCATAATTGCTGTAACCTTAGCTGTCCTTTTACAGCAGTGGGAAATCACACTGGATGATATTAATTCTGAGAAGGTTTTGGATTTATGAGAGAAAATTATGTGCATCATCAGCTCTATTTTGCCTTCCTGAAACCCTCCACTGGCACATTCCACATGGCTATCCTATCCTGTCTTCATTATCCCGATATGCTGACAGCCTCATAACTAGTCTGACTTCTAAATCTGCTTGTTCTCCATGCAGCAACACAAGTGTAGAGGCATTTCAGAGAAGCGTCCAAGCATGGTGATTCCCCAGAATAGGCATACCAGCTTTTACCACAAAGCTTCTCTGCAGGAACGTTCTTCTTCACATGCCTAAGCATGAGATCCCACTGCAGCACTGCCTTATTGATTGCTATGCTCCTTTGATTCCCACCACCTGGGTCCTTAGTTTGCCTACCCTCCCCTTAACTTCCTTGATTTTTGAGGAATCAGTACCTCTTCCCATTGTTTCTGGTTTAAATTTCTGCCTACAGATTGGTCAGATTCTTCTCAAAGATCTATTTTCTCCATTCAGTCAGCTGATCTTATCTCTTACAAGCAACAGTGGACCCTCAAAGTGTGTCTTATGGTCATACCAACCAAAGCCATGCTGCTGACACCAGCTGCACAGTTGTTAGTCCACAGGATTCAGAGAGTCCCTTCTCAGACCCTTTCCCTCAGTGGTAGAATCAAGGAGAACACCATCTCCACCCCCATGCACTTGATCACTGTCCTAGTGGCTTCAGTCATGCCTGATACTTCCCAGGTCACCCCTGGAATCATCTTTGGCACCTATGTGGAAAAGCAGCAGGGTGTAGTAGATGGAGTGAGATGCACCTTAGCAGCTTCTCTGCAACATCCCAAATTTGAGTGAGCACCCAGCAAGCAGCAAACCTCCCTAAATGATAAATTAGGTCATCAGATATAGGACAGGAATGTAACCTTTGACCTCTCCATCAGGCAGTATCTAACCATAATCACTTGCAACTCCCTGAGGATCTCAGTGTCTCTGGAGATGCCCCATTTGATATCACTCCCTCATCAGCTATGAGGGCAGCAAACTTATTCTGTAATTGCAAGTCATGAGGTAGGGCTGAAGCCTTCCTCCTGGTGTGAAAGAGAAGTCTCCAGCTTTCAGCCTTTGCTGTGATTGGAGTTTCCACCTTCCAAATTCACAAGCTCTTCTCATCTGTCCATTACAGTTGAGTGTTGAAGTTCATGAAGCTGCAGGGTCTCACAGAAGGGCTAATTATCACTTTGTCATTCTTTCAGATTCTGCAGTTTACTGACCTCCTCCTGTAGCTCTTCCACTTGAAGGCATAGCTCAACAACTTCACAACTCTTAGAAAGTCAGAAGACCAAGTAAGTGTTCCACTCCATGCTGCCTCAGACTTGAGAAACTGCATCTCTTTTTTGAAGCTGTGTCTCAGGCCAAAAATCCAATAATGAAGGGACAGTAATTCCTGAACTTTCATTTGAATGTAAATAAGCAGGTAATAAAAAAAATTCCAAGCACCTATCACTAGGTACACCTGATCTTCAACTGCCAGTAGCATACATAGTATCCTCATGTTTACTACTCATCAGAAATGCACCAGTCATGTTTGTGCAGTTCTTACATCAATAAATATATCAATATGCATAAATACGTGTTTACAAGAAGATAAATGTTGCTGAGCTACACCTGTGTAAATCCAGGGAATGATTCTTATGAGGCAGTAGATATTGTCTGTGTATGTCAATTTTTTTCCTGTTTTAAGTAAAGCCAAAGGTGAAAAAATGTGAAATTTTAAAATAAATAATTCATTTGTGCATGGATTGAATAATTTTTTGGCTTTCAAATGCAGAAATGCCCAAACCACTTTGCACAATTGCATATAAAATATGGGTTGTGCTGTTACTGTGCTGTCAAATGTGACAGCCATTCTGTACTCAGCAATATTTCAACACCATCCAAATGCAACCATACAAATGTCACCTTTACCAATGGAACTTTATAAATGAAGCAATATCAATCAATTAAGGGACAGTGGAGTGCATGCAGAAGCAGCCAAGTCTACCCGAGGATTACAATAGGGAGTTCTGGGTGGGCAATCAAGTTTAAACTGCACAACTGCCAAGGCACACGGATTCTCTGTCCAATAAAACGGATTTCCGGTCACACACTGAGGGAAAGCTAGAAACCTTTTCCTTTAGCTAGATAAGAGAAAATTTTGCTATTACACCTTTTATCTATTATGTGCTATTATACTACACAGCAAATAATTTTCACTTCTGCTCACAGAAATACATGTATAGATATATGGGAGATCATCTTCCAATCCCAATTTCTGAAAACAGCATGTTCATATGAATGATACAGAATGACAGTCTTTCAAGCAGAAGTTGACCCTCCAAACACATGGGCTAATGCAAATCTGTAGGATCATTACATACTATTTTAATTACCTATTTACTTAGTACCAAATAGACCAGAAGAGTAAAAATATATCTCTCTGCTTTACCTTGTATGCACTTGCTATGCTTAATAAAGGATTTTTTTCCCCAAAAAATTATCTCTTTTTTTTGCATAACAGGTTTCCTATTCCTGCATTTTAGGGGTTTCCTTTCACAGAGAGGAAGCAGTTTATAGATAACACACCTGAGGGACATGCCTGAGGGACATCCACAGAGACCTGGACAAGTTCAAGAAATGGGACCATGTGAATATCATGAGGTTCAACAAGACCAAGTGCAAAGTTGTGCACCTGTGTTAAGGCAACTCTCAGTATCAGTACAGGCTGAGGGATGAAGAGATTAAGAGCAGCCCTATGGAGAAGGATTTGGAAGTACTGGTGGATGAAAAGCTGGACATGACCTGACAGTGTGCGCTCACAGCCTAGAAAGCCAACCGTGCTTCCATGATCCTATGATTCTCTTTAGAGGGGATACTTTTTAAAGGTGTCAGTCCACACCAAATTTGTTGCTTTCCATCCTAAATTTCAAATACTGTGCAAGTTTATAAATTGTGCAATTCTCTAATGATGTTAACTTCTTGTTATAAACTAATGCCAAAGAAACATGGTAATAGGCTAGCATTCATAAAAGTTGTTATTCAGAATGGTTGCCATTCTCTATATCTTTAAAGAGACCAAACCTCAAACTGGTTAAACACTTCCTCAAAGTTGTTGCCATGTATGAAGATGTGGGAATTATTTTCTAGTAGCATAACATTGTTCTCAGGGGAAATGACTGTAGTTCTGTGGTAGCTTCTCAGCCTACATAACGGCCTACACAGCAGAAAGAACACAAAGCTATATAGAGTAGGTGACAGAAACAGAATACTCGAAGAAGAAGGAAACCTTGTTTGATCAGGGTTTGCTTTCAGCATTGATAAAGCAGTCGGTCACTCAGAGTGACGTATATTAAAGTGGAATGAAACAACCATAGACCCACATCTAGTTTTCTATAGTACAAACTGGTGCAGAGGAAGGAAATGGTTTGTGCTGGCAGATAGTTGTTAAGGATGATAGATGCAGGTCCTGCCATAAACCATTCTCAATCAAACAATCAGTAAAACCTGGTTGAGTTCCAGTGCTATCTTTTCATATCCTAGTATCATCATCTTTGGGTTGGCACAAATGGGTTTCTTCCTGGCTGGGCTGGTAAAACAGTGTTAACCATAAGCTGTAAACAGAAGTAACGGCACATTGATGGTAGGAGTTACTAATAGAAGTATTTTCACCAGATGTGTTCTGCTTCAGAGGATTCAATGTGATCCTTTGAAGATAATCTATAAAAATATCCTGAAAATTTCTTTAGATACCATGAGTACAAGTAAAGATAAAATTATCTGTTCGACCACCAGTGTAGAAAAATCTATGTGGAACTTAGAGAGATAGCACAATCTGGTATTAACAACATCATCAGTGAATGCAAATACTAAATAATGACTCACTGACTGCTAGCAGTATGTAAACAGACTTTATCTATTGATTACGCAAAGTCCTGGAACCTCAGCTAAAAGTAAACAGTTTAAATTTTATTGGATTCCTTGATATAAGAGTGATGCTGGAGATTATTAAACTACTCAGAATCCTGGATTCCAGAGATAGCAAAGTGCCTGTTGACCCTCTCAGATCTGAAATACATACACACACCCTAACCCCCACAAAGTTATTATTGATCTACAAAATGAAAAAAACTTTTAAAAAATATTTCTGCTATTTAATTCCTGCTATTTCATTCCAGCTTTTGACCTAGAACATATGAACTGAATGTATCTTCTTAGCACACTAGATTTAAATTACATCAAAAAGATATTGCTGTTTGACAACTCACTTGTAACTGGAATTTAAAGCAGAGCGTATATACTTTTTGACTAAGTTATACCAAAGAATTTAAGGAAAAGAAAGACTAAAGTTTGAATAAACAAAACAGACTAAAATCAATACCACAGCTGAGTTTGGCTGGATGCAGTCTACATAAATAACCTTTGTGGGTTTTTCAATTATTCTGATGTACTTCAAAATTGCATGCTACAAGTAAAGATTTAGGTTCAAATT
>VXBZ01004130.1:0-53842 GCA_013399135.1 Heliornis fulica | reverse complement strand
CTTCCTGACAGAATGTGGGCATAAGCGCGGGAGAAGGCCGGGTCGGGGGGAGGTTCTCGAAGGCGGGAAGAGAATGTGGCGCAAGTCTGCTGCTGAGTTGGAATGTGTTGTGAGGGAGCCTGCAGCGTGGCACGTGTGGTGCTGTTGGGAAAGGTAAGGCTCAGGTATGCCTTCCCAGAGGTGAGAGTTCTGAGAACCCACAGAGGATTCAGCACAGGGTGGCTGAGGCTGTGGAGATTACCAATTACACCACCCTGTGACTCAGACTTGCTAAAGGATGGAGTATGTTAGGCAGGTGTTTGCAGTGACACTAAATTCATAAGTCATTTCAAGTAACACTATGCTGCCAGGAAGTTGTTCCCTTCCTCAGAAGGTCTAGCATTAACAAGTATCTTAGACCATGGGGGTTGGATCATTTTCCAGGGAAATACAGAAAAATTCAGTGATTTACTATATCTAGAGATTTTGTTGTTTACAGTATTCTCTTTGTTTGCAGTAGTTCTGAGTTGCTAGGCTTAACTTCTGGCTAACAGTTCCATTTTGTATGGTCACTGGATTGGCTGCTTTTAACATAACTCTGATTGGCTAATCTCTTTAATGATGCCCTGCCACAAAGTCATTTCATTATGAGTTTATGGGATAAAATGAATTTAAATCATCAGATAGTTTTCATAATCAGGCATCCCCTTCATGTCTGTGTGAGCCTATGTTGCTGTTGAAACTCTTGGGATTTGACTCTGTGGGAATATGCCACAGTAGCCAGCACAGCATATTATGATTGAATTGCTTGGCTTGCAAGTAAGCCTGTAATTAGTAATTACTACTAAGTACAACATTCAGTATCATGAGGGAATACAAATGGAAGAGGCAAATAATAATGGGAGAGATAGAGATACCTACTCCATAGCACTGTATTTCACTCCGCACAAAACCCAAAAAAGATGGTACAACCATAATTACAGGGTTGGTTTGAGGTTATTTTTTAATTCCGTGGATGAATGCTTCTGTGTTTCTGTATATTTTTGTTCAGTTAGTGTTATTAGTTAGTAGGCATTCAGTGCTACAGGCCCATCTAAATTGGGTATGCCTGAGAACAGCTCCAATGACATATCAAAATGTCATGGATAATCACCAAAGGTCATGTTAGAAAAGATAGAATCACATCTCAGTAGCTTCTTACTATTTTTAATGCTTTTGCCTATTTTTGCATTGGTATCCATAGAACTTCAGTGTCAGAGAAGTAGGGAATAACTTCTGCAATTTTTATTTTTTGTAATTTCAAGTGGAAACCTGGTATAGATCAAGGAATCAAAAAAAAAAAGTGCACAAACCTAATGGTTGGATTTTGACTCCAGGGAATTAGGAGTTGAGTTTATCTGATCTATTTTCAGGTGGATTCCATATAGGTCCAAATTTCTTAAAGCTTCTCAGAAGTTTCTTTCTCAGATGAACCCAAAGTAAGGATATCAATAAGCGCACCCTAAATAGAATGTGAGGATATCTTCAGGTTTAGCCACTGTAAAAATTGCTGAAGATCCCATTTCCTCTCTCTCACCAGTATTCATCATCATTGCAAGCATAGAAGATACCTCTGTACTGGCAAAACCAGCAGAAATGTTTCAACAGCTACTAATGTACTTCATCACAGTAACATTTTAATATAAAAGTTTGTAGCTTGCAAAACTGGTGACATTTTTTCTCTGCAGAAAAACTGTTTCTCTTTGTCAGTATAGGCTGTAATACATAAGTATTCTCAGATAGCAACCACTGGCTACAAACAATTATCTCTACAGGCCTTCATGTCTCTGGACTTAATCCAGCTGGCAGCCAGTCACAGGTGGTTCTTAGTTCTGGGGACAGTTCTGGTTAATATCTTTGCCAGTGATCTGGACAAGAGGATCAAGTACAACCTCAGTAAGTTTTCAGACAAATTGTGCAGGAGTGTTGATCTGCTACAGGCTTGGGGAAGAGTAGCTGGAAAGCTGCCCCATGGAAAAGGACCTGGGGGTGTTATTTGACAGCTGGATGAATATGGGCCAGCAGTGTGCTCAAGTGGCCAAGAATAGTGTGGTATGCAAGATAAGGAAAGTGATTGTCCCCCTGAACTGGTAAGGCTGCTTCTCAAATACTGTGTTCGGTTTTGTGTCCCTAACTACAGGAAAAGAGTTGCTGAGACATTTCCAAAGAAGAGCATCAGAGCTGGTGAAGGGTCTAGAGCACAAATTTTATCAGGAGCAGCTGAGGAAACTGAGTTGTTCAGACTGGAGAAAAGGAGACGGGAGCCTTACGGCTCTCTACAACTACCTGAAAGGAGGTTGTGAGGTGAGTGTCAGTTTTTGTTCCCAACTAGCAAGTGACAAGATGAGAGGAAATGGCCTCAAGTCGTACCACAAGAAATTTAGATTAGATATTAGGAAAAATTCCTTCATGGGAAGTGTAAAACACTGGAACAAGCTGCCCGGTGAAGTGGTTGAGTCACCATCCTTGAAGGTATTTAAAGGCTGTGTAGATGGGACACTTAGGGACATGATTCAGTGGTGGACTAGGTTAATGGTTGGACTTGGTGATCTTAAAGGGCTTTTCCATCCTAAATCATCCTATGATTCATTGGTTATAAGGCTATCAAACATCTTTCCAAACAAATGGCACGGCCTTTTTATTGCTTGACTGGAAGAAACAGGGACATTGAGTTTTCATTATGTGGGAAATGGTAACCATCAAAAACTGCTGCAGAGCAAATTGGTAGTCATTCCAATAAGCTAACCTGTAAGAGGAGCAAGCTTATCTTGTTCCAGAGAGCCAGAGAGGGCTGCTGTAATGTGCACTACTTGTCATGTATCATTTGCAAGGCACTGAATTCAACAATTATGTTGCATGTAATTGTGTTTATAAAACACTGAATATTTAAACAAGACCTCTACTGCATACATCTTTCTCACCTTAGTGAAAGAATAAGAAACTGAATCAGCACCTGGCAGTAGCCTTGTTACTCAATGCTTTACTGGAAGCATTGGAACGCAAGCAAGATCATAAATGTGATAAAGAAGACGATAGGTGTAAGAGTAGTAATTAGGAATGTGACATGTCATTTGAAACTGAATTTGACTAACTGCTCAAAACAAAGCTGTGTGGGAAGTACATCTTTTTATATGAAAACCTAGCAGAAGTCAATAAGGATGCTCTGAGAAATAAACTCCCTTGTACCTATATTTGCAGTTCTGGCAGAAGAAAAAGGATACCACAAAGAAGGTCCTCCCATTATTTTCTGACATCTCACATTACAGTGTCTGATTTTTATTGAAAATCCAGAGGTTGCCAAAACACAGAGTAACCAAAAACATATCCTACCTCAGTGAGGGCAAGGAAGACATGGCATTTCCTTGAATCTGCACATTTACACAGGAAATACTGTACCACATAGTGAGGGGTTGTAGTAATTGATGAGAATATATGTAAATATTGTAGACTATTGCTTTTCAGGCAACATCAGTGAAACAGAAATAAATTGAATTCTACCTGGAAATGTGTGGAAGGTAAAGATGACTAAAGAAAAGCTAAAGTTTGACTTTGTTGTTGTTGTTGTTTTGGGTTTTTAATTGTCTTTACATTCTGGTACTTCTCAGTTATTAATTTTCCACTGCTTTTGAGACTTGGGGGATATTATCTCTAAAGTATGTAAGAGTTTTATGATAGACTTCATCAACTGCCAGCATTCATGGGTGTATTAGTTTTGTTTAATTAATAATATGTAAACAAAGGAGCAGTTCAACTTGCCAGATTTCCCACAGGCAATTTCAAGTTTCATTTATCTCATATTCTCAGCAAGCAAGCACTCTGCTGATACTCTGTTAAGAAACTAAGATAAGTATACTATGTACAGCTTGGCAGTCACAGGCCTTGGAACAACTGTGACATTAACTCTCAAATGAAATTACTGACATCATACCAGAATTACATCAGAGGAACAAAACCTAGCCCTGCGGTTTTTGTTTTACATATGCTTTGGGCCACATTAAGCACTTAGATCGGTCCAAGTTTTCAGTTCTGTATAGAATCATCAGCAAAACTGGCAGCAGCACAGTTTTCTGAACTCACCAGAGAAGGTCAAAAGAACAGTATGTATGTAGATACAGCATGTATATATGGATATGTGTGCATGTGTGTGCATAGGTATATAAATATATATGTGTATATATATACAGTGTGTATATGTATATACATTTATATATGTATTAAGTGTTAACAGATGGAAATATGTTGAGTCTGGTTATAATATTTAAGTCTTATAGCGTATTTGAATAAGATCTTAGATGCGTTTAGGAATGCATGACCTGACGTCTTCGGAAAATATCAGCATATTGCACTTTAGATAGATATTTGATGAATATCTTGTTTATATTGTATCATAGTGTTATGTTTTAAACCTAGCTAGCAGCTAATTACCACAAAGTGGCTTGCTCACTCTCCCTGGTAGGATGGTGGAGAGAATTTGAAGTGTTAAAATGAGAAAATTCATGGGTTCACATAATCATAGAATGACTAGGTTGGAAAAGACCATCGAGATCATTGAATCCAACTGTACCTGTCCTCTCCTAAACCATATCCCTGAGCACCTCATCTAACTGTCTGTTAAATACATCCAAGGGTGGTGAGTCAACCACCTCCCTGGGCAGCCTGTTCCACATCCCAACACCTCTTTCAGGGAAGAACTTTTTCCTAACATCTAATCTGAACCTGACCTGGTGCACCTTGAGGCCATTGCCCCTTGTCCTAGCACCTTGGCTGAAGAGACCATTGCCCACTTTTCTACAACTTCATTTCAGAAATGTATAGGCAGTGATAAGGTCTCCCTTCCGTCTTCTCTTTCCCAGACTAAACAACCCCAGTTCCCTCAGCCGCTCCTCGTAAGATTTGCCCTTTTCACCAGCCTGGTTGCCCTTCTCTGGACCANCTTGGCCTTATTGAACCTCATCCCTTTGGTCTCAGACCATTGGTCCAGCTTGTTCAGGTCCCTTTGAAGAGCCTCAAGCAGATTAACACTTCCTCCCAGCTTAGTGTCATCCATGAATTTACTGAGAGAACATTCAATCCCTTCATCCAGGTCATTGAACAGAACTGGACTCAGGACTGCACCCTGGGTGACACCACTTGTGACTTGCCTCCAGCTGGATTTGGCTCCATTTACCACCACCCGTTAAGCTCAGCCATCCAACCAGTTTTTAACCCTGCAGAGGGTGCACCGGTCCAGGCCAGTAGTAGCCAGTTTCTCCAGCAGAATTCTGTGAGAAACAGTGAGGAAGGCCTTACTGAAATCCAAGTAAACTACATCCACAGCCTTTTTGAGATAAGGACAGTTTTTAAAAGGCAAAAAGCTGCACACACAGGCAAAGCACGTTGAGGAGCTCCTTCCCTATTTCCCATAGGCAGGTAGGTGTTCAGCCATCCCCAGGAAAGCACGGCTCCATGGGATAGAGTGGTTACTTGGGAAGACAAAATACCACCATTCCAAATGTCCCCCCTCTTCCCCCAGATCTCTATGTTGAACATGACATCACATGGTATGAAATATCCCTTTGGTTGGTTGGAGTCAGCTGCCCAATCTGTGTCCCCTCAGAACTTCTTGTAAACCCCCTACCTACTTGCTTATGGGATGGTGTGAGGAAGCAGAAATGTACAAGTGTAAAGACAAAAATTAAGCCTGGATCCTTCCTAAGCTCTGTGAAGTTGTTCTTTATATTTGCCCTGAACAGTTATACATGAGACTTCCACCACCTGACCCAAGGGGAGAAAATCCAAGCTTGAGGTACTGAAGATATAGCAAAGTGGGACAAGGTAATAACTCAGTGCTATGTTATGCTGTTTAAAACCTGAAAAAAAAACCTGCCACATTGAAACAGCCAAATCAAGGCAATTTAATATTTAGTTCTCTTTTTCCAACATATTCTTCATACATTTTTTGCATTTAATCTTCCTTAGGAACCTCAGAGTATTAAAAGTGCATATGCACATAATTACACAGAATTTCCAAGTAGTGGAAAAAATTATTCTTATTTTAACAGTGTAGCTGATAATAGCATCTATGTTTGATTATATTTGATCACACATAGAAGCAAAGAGCTTTCAGGTCTGAATCTGTAGCGTGTATTAGGGTGAAAAATGAGGAAAACAATGTCAGCTCTGTGAGAAAACATGGTGCTAACATCTTTATTCTACATGAAGAAGAACACAGAATGGCTGACAGTCCCTCCATGCAGTGAAATCTTAAAACGTTAAATGATAGCTGACAGAAAGAGATGACAGAAACGTAGTTGTCTGGACTATGAAGCTACGCAGCTGTAAATAATATTTGCAAGTTGCAGCTGCAGTTCCATCCTGTTTGTACTAGTCAAAAGTAGAAATACACTAAAGTGATGCAAGTTGTTCATTCTTGCTGCAAGAGAATGAGAAAGATAACCATACTGTCCTTTGCTCTTGAAACTGTATGCACAGAAACTACCTTCATTAACCCCTTCATGTTTTTTACGCCCTTAACTTTGTTTAATTTTCCCAGTAATGTAATTTCTTTAGATATGGAAAGAGGTTTCCAAATTTCAGAACAATATATGCCGTGGTTGTTTTTGAAAAATTTCTCTCTCATGATTCAGGAATCAAATCTGCTCTGTGATGATTCAGAGCTTTGTTAAAGTGAATCCCTCTTTCCTCCTTTCCTTTCCTCCTTTCCTTTCCCCTTTCCTCTTTCCTTATTGCATCGAAATCAACCAAAATGCACGAAAAGGATCAGAATGTATCAAGTAAAGGGTAAACAAAAGTATATGCTTGACTGTATTATCTTAACAGATATATTATATTAGCATCAATTGGAGACTATCTGCTCTAAAATGCACACACATTAAAGGACAAGTTAAACATGTGATTGCCAGTGACTTCCTGTTCCCAGCTCTTAATATTTGTGTAAATATAGGTTTTATTTTACTTCCTTACCAGTAGAGGTCAAAGCTTGTACTTAATGGATTCCTAGTTCACACAATATATTTGCTTTTCATTCTATATCTGGTAATAAAATCTTTCCGATTATTAAATTAATAGAGCTGTGATGTAACAAGTGACAAATTATTTTTTTAAGTCCGGTTTGAACATTAATTATAAACTACAGATTTAGCTCAGCTGCATAGCAATTATGATTATAGCAATTAAGAGAACTTAGGCAGTTTCCTGTTTGTGTGACTTAACAGTTCTAACTAAGCTAGAAACATCTGAACCACAGCTGCTTTCATGTGTAATACTTTCCATTCCTTTGCTGTATTGTATGGAGTCAAAATGCATGCTGCCTAGGAGAACTGGTGATAGATAATTCAGGGTAATTCCTAAATTTCCCTTAGGAAAGGAATACTGATTATTTGTTGAAGCCTAAAAGCTAAAAAAAAACCCCAAATTTTTGCTCACGGGACAGATGCTTCCCATGCTAATACAATGTGAGGGAAAAAAAAAGTTAGAAATTAAAAAAAAATAATAAATTGACATGAGTTTTTTATATTTGGGACAAAAAGTAGCACAAGTTTTGATTTAGTTCAGCATAAAGTCTTATCTGTCTCTAGACTTTGATATGTGCTCATCACGAATAGTCAAGAAATAGCAAGAAGGAATACCTTTATTCTCTTTACTAGTAGCAGATATAAGTGTGAGAATCAATGTTTTCGTCTACAGGCTACTTAATTACTAGAAGATAAATTTGCCCCTAAGAGATACTGTACAGATTTTGTTCACAATTGTAGTGTTTGTGGAAAATTTTGATTAAAAAGGTCATACACTACTATTAGGAGATAGAAGCACATGAATAAAGTAGACATTCCCTCTATGGTTTCTCTTTCCACAATTGTATCATTCTGTTCTTTCCTGTCATGACTGTAGCTAAAATGACCAGAATTTAGGATTAAGTGTTACAGAACAAACTGTGCAGCCTACGCTGCTCCAGAGATCAGAATGCAAACCAGTTTTAGTCCAGCATCAACAACACAGAATTCAGGAGGAAGAGAACAGTGTGGGAGTCAGGAGCAAATGGAGTTTGCCTTCCCTCTGTTCCTGTGCACAGGAAGGATAACAGGGTAACCTGAGAGAGCACATTCACAGTGGTGGGTTTTGCTTGGTTTTGTGTCATGCCCCCCTCCCCAATATATTACTCCAGAAACACTTCAGATAGTTTGTCTTCAGGGCGGCAGATATGCTTCAGAGAACTGTGGGAGTGGCAGGCTTTCTCAGCCTCACAAGTTGGCAGGATACCTGGGTGAATGACACCAACCGAGGTCCCCACAGCTATAGTATCTGAGATATTCATCAAAGTGAATGCCAGAGGCATAAAGCCAACACGGGGAGGTCTCAGGCCATTGTCCTCAACAAATTATAATTAAAAGTTAAGTACCAATTTATGAAGTCTTTACCACTTTGAAAGGCATAAGTTTTAAATTATTTACTACATGTTTTTCTTAAGTATATGGGAAAGACTTGAGTTTACAGTCATTTAAGTACAAAAGTACTTTTGGAACAGTGAAAGAGTGCTGTTTGTTATTTCTAGTTTGTATTAATTTTTAATCTGTATGCGCTCTAAAAAGAGAAATTATATCCTTCAGAACAGCTGTAGCCACTGCACATTGCAACAAAATATAATGTACATTTTGAAAGTAAATTTTAAATTTAATAATTACTATCTGTAGTCAGATACCCAGGGACAACAGCCCTAACAGTCTACTGAATAGCAGTTTAGCTGGTTGTGTATGAGATATGTAATGTATTTTGAAGACTGTATCCAATAAATTCCAGAAATAGGGACTGGTTTCTACATACTGACAAAGAAAATTATCTTGATTTTGTGGTCCAAAAGGAAAGCGGGAAGTCTGGATTTCTACTGAAACCATAAAGTGGATTACTAAGTGTCTCATGTCACAGTGGGCTCCTTTTAGGTACTGCTTGGGGAAGGATTGTAGATATACAAAAAGCATGAAGAGAGGTGGGTAGCAAGGCACATAAATATTGGGGGTTCTAAAGGTGAGACATATGCTAAACAGTAGTGCATAGCTGAATACCTTTTTTTTTTTTTCTCAGCCAAAAGTTTCTTATATACGATGACTTGACCTTTATCAGAATACTTATCTATTTTACTGTCAGTTCCTTTGGAAAGCCTCTTGGCAGCAGGGGCAACCAGCTGGCTGTGTGGTGCCTGCACGATTGCCTGCCAATTACTTAGACAACTGGACAGGAGCCGCTGATACATGCAATGAGTTTAAGCCTGCAGAAGCAGCAATGTATGTGATCCTTTGTTTCTTGGCTAATTCACCTGCAATAAGAAACAGGCAGACAAAATGTGACCTTGTTTTAATATGTGTAGAACAGTAATGCCAGTTATGTTTATCTTTTAGTTTGTTTTGAAATAGAATGGTAATGAAATTACCTTCTGAAGGTGAAGCACTAGTGATTCCCTATTTCATTCTAACTTGACTAGTCACTGAATCCCTCCTTATCTTCCTCTCATATGTTCACAGTACGGAATTTTCTGGTCTTTATTTAAGTACTTCTATGCAAAATACCTAGCAATGACTGAATATATTGCTTTCTTTTAATTTTCACTTACACTGTTTTTGCAAGTGTGAAAAACCAGGACATAAAATAATCAGCATGCGTTACAGCGTAGAATATTTCCTTTTAATTCCTTTCCACTGTAGTGAAGAAACTAAAAATACTCCCCCCTTTTCCACAATAATAGAGAGAAAAGGTTACTCAATTCTTTCTTTGGTTGTCCATACCCAGGACATAATTATCATTCATTCACTCATTGTTTAAGGCTAAGTTCTATTTATATTAATAATTTTGCATGAGAGATGCAGTCAGCAGATTCAGGTGTCCCCACAGGAATTTAGCTTTTCTGCCTTATACAGCAGAGATACTACTGTTGAGTCAAATCTTAATATGTATGTTTCTACTCAACACATGCAAAATTAAGGAAGGGTAGGTATTCCCGAGAATCTTCCCCACTTGTGCTTGTTGCATAGTGTTTAATTTTACACTATGTGATCTTACCAAAATTTAAAAATGGATTAGACACTACATAGCTACTGAGAAATTTCTACAGCAACTTTGTGGTGTTTTTTTGAACAGGAAACTGGATAAAAATCAGCCTGAAATCTCCTTCATGCAGTAATCCTATTTTACAATTTTGTGTTCAAAGGATTTCAAACTTCTTTCCAAGTCTGTATTCATGTCAGATATGTTCAGACATGCATGTAGTGTAAGGTATGCTAATATAAAATAAGTACTATTACCTTGAGACAGTCTATACCCAAAAAGCTCCCAGAAGTTTCCCCTGGAGTGTTAAACCTTCCCACTGAATTTTGATTGCAGTCCATTTGATTGCAGATAGATTCTGAGAGCGCCCTGCTAGTCATAGTGAATGTCTCAGTTATAAAGATAATTCAGTTGTATTCCAGAGCCTTATTTTATGCAATTCTGATACATAATTTCTAAGATATTAAATGTTACTGTATTAGTTGTATATAAATGATTCTGTCATGAATATGCTAAAATGTTTGAAGGCCTTTCATCTACAAAAATTTGAAAGTTAATGTATGATTTTAGTGGTCTCACATTAAATCACTGTATCTTACAATGCTTTAAATGAGCTCAAGTAAGGAAACCTCACCAGAGCAGCTGTTGTGTCAGATTACTGTCAAGCTGTAACCATTATCTTCACATATCAGAGAAAGCAAAAGAATCTTACAGACACAAGCTTCAAAAGTTTGAAATTATTTGAACACACACAAGATCTAGGGCTAATCAAATGCTGGGTTTTGGTTTGACTCATTATAAAAGTGTGTAGGTATTTATCCAAATATGTGCAAGGCTGCTAAAATCAGATGAGGAGCAACTATATTACTAGAATGTTTTCTTAGGGATGTTCATAAAAGCATTGAAGTATTCTATAATTGATGTACCTGTAGTTTCCTGGATGAATTAAACTCTGTAAGATGATTCGTTACTTAGTTAAAGTGCTATGACTTTCTCAATATGCTTCATTTCTGGCTTAATATGAATCCTTTGACATTTCAAAGTCTTCCAGAAGTATACATGATGTTGGTAAGTAAACTGTACCTACATTTGAAAAGAACTTACTGAATAATGTATATAGCCATGATAATCTCAGTTAGCCTATGCAATGCCAAGTTCAGACAGTTAATGATATTACTAAATCAGTTATAATAATGAAATGGGAAGAAAAAATATAAGAAATTATTCTCTCATTACATGATTTTTCACAAAGCTCTTCCATATAACATAATTATCTGTGTACTGTAGATTTTTCATAGTCCTGCAGCGAATGCTTTTATCTTGGTCTGGAGCCCTGACCTAAATGTAGTTTTACATGGCTCTTTTTGATTAATTATATTTACATCATCATTGGATGTCCTCATAAAATAACAAGTTACTTGCTGAATCATGAGTGTTTATACTGATTCAATGAATTTTTTTCCAGGATAGCTGAAGGTAAAATCCCTGACTTATATAGAGTAAATGTCAGTTAAGAACATTCCTTCAAATACAAGGAACAAAAAGCAGCAATATTTTGCATAAGTATTTGTAATAACTATTGCCAGTATTTGCATTTAATTAATTGTTCTTGAAGCTCGTATAATAAAGGCATGAAAGGTTTTGGCAAACATAAAGACTACAGAGAAAAGCTTGAAGGCATTGTAACGTGAGAGGAAAATCATCTGTTAGGACTTTGGTACTATCACATGCATTACCAGACATCTAGTTCCATGAGGTGTCAGTCTAGTATCTTTAATAGCAAAAATATTGCTCTGAAGTGCCCAGTCCTGGAAATGAGCAAATCATGGAATGCTTATTGATATCAGTTAGCTTACTTTATTTCTGCTAAAAAGGAAGATTATGTAGATATTTAACAAAAATAGATGTCTCTGACAACAGTGATGACTATTTTCACCCATCTTTTCTCTCAGAGGAAGGTAAATTTCTGTATGACACTATCAGAGATCATGTTTGAGTTGTTAGGGAGCACGACAGTTCCTGATCTTCAAGGAGCAGATATTTCCTAAAAATGAAAATTATGTGAAAAATTAAATTCTTGTTCGGATCTCATTAATCACAGAATCAGCATTAGGAGTTGGAAGGGACATAGAAAGATCATCTAATACAACCCTCCTGCCTGAGCAGAGTTGGTTTGACAGAAATTAAATACATACAGTTGTGAAACTTTAATTGTTATAGATTTATTTTATTATCAATCTAATTATTCAGGCTGTTCTGAGTACTTAATGTTTTTCCACTATGATCAATATTTTCAGAAGTGACTCTTGTCAACTTATATTGCATTATGTGACACCTTTTGGTAAAAGGACCTGTTTATTCATAAAGTGCTGAATAGTTATCATGGTTTTTTAAAGTATATGAATTGCTGCATCCCAGAGGAGAGCTGTGTAAAAATCACATGCAAGATTTAAATAGTGGAGTAAATTTGTAATTCTCACAATAATATATGTAGTTATAAAAGTTTGGGGTTTTAAAGGATCTGTAAGAAAAAAAGCCTCACAGATGTGAAAGCAGAGTCTGAGGTGATGAGGTTGTTCTTGTCTTATCTTGCGGAGGATTTTAATACAAAAAATTCACAATCCAGTTGAAATAATTGGATATGCTAATTACCAGTATGTAGATGTGGTCCAGTACTTGGTAAAAAACTCTTTCTTAAATGCCTGGGGTTTAGCTGAACTAATATTTATTTTAAGGAGATAGAGAAAATTTTCAACAGAAATTTTGGAATTTAGAGTCATAATTGTATTGCAAACAGCCATATACTTTATCCTTCAGTTGTTGGGGGGGGTGGGCTAATTTTAAATTAAAATTAAATTTTAATTTAAATTAAGGTAGACCTTAATTTAAATTAAAATTTGCTTTTTTAATATAATTTAATTGCAATTGGGTTGAGCCAGGGTTGAAATTATATTAAAGAATGGTCACTGTCTGTCCTGTCTTCTTCACATCACTCAAAAGGGACAACATGGTGAGGAGTCAGTTTTTAAGCTGGAATGATTCCAGAGAAGGACAAAACAATAGAAATCCAGGTAAGTATTGATTTACTTACAATAAATATTTCATAGGTGTGACATGAAAGGCTGAAGAGATTCATATAGAGATGTAATCCACACCTATTACATTTTATGGGGAAAGTTGTCTTTTAATTAGACTATTTTTTCCTGAAGCAATTATAGTGCTATTAAAAATGACAGGACCAAGCAAGTAAAGTTCTCATATCTATTCAGTGGTGGCAGTTATATAGTGAATATATTCAGTGCGTTCAACATTTTGCCTCTGATGTGGAGAGATTCAAGGATTTTAACAGAACTGGGACTACCTTTTGGGATGATGGTTGGAAGATGGAGATGGACTTGGTTGTTAAAGTACTACAGTGCCTTTCTCATTTTGTGACATAAAACTCTGCCTTTGGTAGTACTAAGACAGTTGAAAAGAACTAATTTAAAAATATGTGTATCTGTTCATTCATATCTTAGTATCTTATATCCACACATTCTTTCCAGCAGTTCCAAAACTCCTGCACTCCATCCTTCCGCTTTGTGTATTGGTCCAATATTATTCCTCTCCTTATCAGATAGTGATCATAATTTGTGTAGTATTTGTCTTTTTACATATTGCTTTTGAGTATAAATATCAAATTTGTTCAGTAAATTAAGTTAAATGTTTTTGAGCTGTTACAAATAGAAGCCATTATAAAAACATTGTAAAAATGATAATGAACTGGAGGAGGTTTGTGTTTTCTTTTTTCTTTTCTTTCTAAGTGGTATTTAGGTGTGTTGAACTTGATAAAGAGGAGATCCTGTTTGGCGGGTGCTCTGCTGTTGCAATTTCTGAAAGCCATGGGAATGAGGGAGGGCATAGCAATTCTATATATAAAGCATCCAAGCTTGAAAAGGTAAGCCTAGAAAGTGGCAGTAGCAGCACTACCCATTTGGAACAGAGGAGAGTACTGAAAAAACTCCCCAGTTAGGGTATGCAACATGTTTCCAACAGTAATACTGCTCATCTTCTGCAGCTTTCTGCAATCTGCTGGTAAGTCTAAGATGTCTGTCTTCCTTTTGGTATGTGATTTGAAGGAAAATATGCATGTATTGAAGCAAAGTGTTTGACTCCATTGTAATATTACAACACATGTGGTTCAGATCATGCTTTTATTTTCCCCTGACCATCAGAATTAAGTGTACACATTTTCTTCTCCCTCACTGCATCTTAGAAGACAACTGAAAGTTAAATAAATACATGATGGAAACAGAACTATTTGTTCTTAACTTTGGGGTTTTTTTTAGAAATGTGGTTATTGATTTATTGGATCATTCCCTAAAAATAGTTTCTTAGATACAGGGAATATTTTCTTGATGGGCTTATGTTGTGTTTCCAATATTTCAAAGACCTGACAAGTAAATTCATTTACTCTGTAGCTACTCTGCCACCTTATTCATTCCTCTTCCCTTAGTGTTTTCAGTAGATGCTCTGAGAGTGAGACTTTTTTTGCCATGGTTGCCATTGTGTAAGATGCTAGTTTCTTTTTATCTCTTCTGTATATTCTCTGTAGTTGTCAATTGTTAGAGATCTGATTTCAGTAACATGTTTCAAGCAGCTAAAAAGCATACTTCACTTGCTTTAGGTTGAACAAAGGTAAATTTACTCCTCCTGTATTGTGTTTACTACATTTAATGAACCATATAGATCAAATTATGTGAGGACATGTATTACTATTAGATCACTGACTTAAACTGTAGCTCTAAAAAAGAATTAAAATATAAGCAACTCAACCTTTTTGTTGATTCTCAGAGCCAGTTTCTAATTTCAGCTATATTGTTATAAATTAAGTATAACTCTGTTCACCATATTACCACTACTGTAACCAAGATCAAGTCAAGTACCTAAACATGGGTCCTTAGCCCAAATGCAGATGCCTGCAAATTCTTAATCTACATGACTTCATCTATCTGGGATGGCACTTCAGTTTTATTTACACATAAAAGCCTAAAATTGGCATATGGAAAATTCTTGCAAAGAAGTAAAATCTCACTTTGGGCTGTTTCAACATTTTGGGGGCTTGAAATGCCATGAGAGGTTGGAAACTATGAAAACAAAGAGAGGTTTCATTTTATCAAGTAAGATTTTGAAATCAGACAATATTTGGAAGCATAGCTGAACACTAAGAGGTTGATCTGTTCTAAAACTGGCCAACATGCAGAATACTCATTGTTTTGAACTTTAGATCCAAGTATTGTCTTTTTAGAATGAGTTAAATCAAAGCAAGGACTCCAATTCTCCTAATCATTAATCTGCATCTGAATTCCATACCTTGAGCATGTCTCTAACTAGAAATGCAAATATTCTTTTGAAGAACATATATTTGATGTGAAATCTGCTGGAAATTGGAAGGCCCATTCCCTTGATAACTCAAAAAAGCAGTAAACATGCATTGGCCTGATTCCAAAGATGAAACAACAACAACAAAAAAATAACCTCACAAACCTATAGAAGTTTAAAACAAGATTAAAACTGTTCTAGATTTTACTTAGGAAGAGGTGCTGATTCATTGACTAAAATGAGGCTTCACAACTTTAGATATTTCAGTAGTCAAAACTGGGCATGGATCCTTAAGACATGTTTACATACTGTCATGGTGTTTTTTCTTACTAAGTATGTAACTAGGAAATTACTTTGATTTATGCTGTTCAACAGTCTTGTTTTGCAAGAGACAAAGTGGGCTAATAATTTCATATTGAAAAGAAATCATCATGAACATGTTCAAATTATTACTAGTATACAGGCATGACTAGCACTATCCTTGTTAAATTTCATTTTATGGTTATATATTATTTATTTTAAAGCTCTTACCTTTTCCAGAGCTTCTGATATTTCACCATTTCAAAAAAAAAAAAAAGAAGACTTCTTCACAATAAGTCAAATTCCCTGTCTGGATTTTATTGATGTGATAAACTACACAGATATAATTCTCAAAGAAGTCAGACCCAACTAGAGTAGAATAGGAATTGAAAGTAAAACTTTATCTAAGAAAAGTTTAAAGTTTTATTGAGCTAATTTGAACTGATGTATTTCATGTCAAATAAAAAAATAATCCAATTTCTCAGTGGAAAACAGATCACCTGCAGTAATAGTAGAATGCGTATAAGGAAGTTTTCAGTAGTTTAGAAATCACATTTACCACTAGGGCAGCCTTTTCACTAGAAGATTCCTAAATAGTTGCTGGATGGGGCCATAGCACTTGCTGTATCTACACAATCTGCCATTTCATTTAGTTGTGAATGTTTAATAAAATTGCCATGATGATTTTACTAATCTCTTCAGGGTTAAGTGTGAGAAAAAGAATGTAGATGCTGAGAATAATTATTCTACTGTAATTAGTTTAATAGTTAGATCTGACAGGATACAGACTGATTGGCAGATAATCAGCAAATTGCTCTGCATTATTTTTACTAGCCGTTCCCTGAGCAAAGTGTTAAAATGGATTTCATATCCTTAGTTATTTTCAGTATAACTCCTGCGTACCTCTGTGTAATCCAGGATGATTATTATATTCAACTTCTAAATCTAAATACCATTTTGTCCTTGTAACATTTGTTAACAGTTTGGCATGCTCAGACTTGTGAGTTTTGAGTTTGAGAAGCTTACAAATAAGCCATTTCCCAAGCTGTCTGTTCTGATAGAAATTATTTGTCCTTAGAAGTATTAGATTTCTTGTTTTACATCAAGCTCTCTAGGTACACCTCATTTGAAATACTGTTTTAGGCCTTTACTCAATTCCTGCAAATCAAATATCCTCTAAAGGTAGCTGTTTGACAAAAAACAAAAGGCATGTGTTGAAACCCTTATTCTCCAAATTGCCCTCTTTTGCTGTAATGTAGCCTCAGATACAAGCTGAACCTCACCTGTTCTCCTACAATCCTTGAGATAGCATATGATAAATGCTCCATACATTCCGCAGCACAGTATGGATTTGGCTAGAGTCTGTTGCAGCTGGTGAGCTCCCTAGAGCTTTTATTCTCTTCAGGATTTAAAAAAGCAAAAGAAGTCTGCAGAGCTGTAGTGTATATATAGATATGTTTGTAGACTTGACCTGGTTTATGTGATTAAAGAAACCTTCTGCCATAATATACCTTCCTATTTTCTGGGTTGAAAAATATGGTAAACATATAATAGAGAATTATATAGTTTCTACATATGCTTGCTCCTGATATCTAAGAAATACTGGTCCTGACAAACTTTAAAAATGAGTGGCACATTTCTGAGACACCCCATGTCCTTTTTCTTGCAGCTTGCTTTGATTGTTACCATCCAGCTATCGACTGTATGAAAGTTCACCTCATGCATACAGCACCACTATCTCTGCACAGGGCTCATTGCTTGTAGATTGTCTGTGGTGGCCATTTTCAATGTCCATTTTATTTTCTTTGCACCTAGCAAGCTACTAGGTGAGCGAACCTTTGGGCATGTGTGAGGACACGATACAGTTGTGCACATGCAGTAGGTCTGGCTATGTGATTGAAGAGGGACTATATTGTAATACACATTTGCTTAAATTCCTAACCTTCTCATAACTAGAACAGATTCTGTGAAGATGTGCATGGGAAGGAGCTGCTAACAGCTTTCATTGTTCTGCATTAAGATGAGCAGCAAAAGCAATAATTAGGCCTGGGGATTTCCCACTCTTCAGCTACAGACTCCATGATTCCTGTGAAAAACATGTATTTTCCCATTTTTTTGCTCTTAACCTCCACTATTTCTATCCAGATGGTGCAATAAGGATTGAAAAAAATGATGAAAAATTATCCAATATTTTTAAACAATTTGAGGATGAGTATGGGAAATCACACATTGCATAGGACTTCTGGCAGCTTTTGGTTACTTTTTACCAGTCACAGAAGAATTCTTTTATTATAAGATGAAGTATAGGGTTTTCCATTCAGTGTTGTGTGGCATGGCATAATTATATGTGCTGACCCTGCTTTAACTTGTAGCATGTTTATAAAAAAAAAATATTTAGGTTCCATGTGCTTGGAAGATAACCTCTTCCTGTTGTCTTTTTTGTTGTTGTTTGACAGCTTTTGAAGGGAATTATTGGTCCCACTTTTTTCTCCAAAAGCAAAAAGAATCTCTGCAAAGAAGTAAGTACCTGACTTAGTATTTAATGTTCATGTTGCAACTATGAGTAACAAGTCCATTCAGCATCAATTCGCTATTGCAGATGCACAAAGCATATATTAAAAATAAGTCCTTGCCTCAAAGAGCATACATTTTAAAGCATTAGATTTAGAAAGTTTCAATTAAGAGTTTGCCTATAAAAAGATGGTAAAATATCTTGTGTTACTCTGTTAAGTTTTACACTAATTGGAAAGTGGTTTAGTGTGCCATGCTGAGGATTTGATGCCTAAGGATAGAAACTGTGAGCAGTTTAGTAGCCTTCCACATTTAGAAATTTGTTGTTGAGGTAATTTGTTTGATCTGTTTGACTTTAATTCCTGCAGATTGGTGCAAAATGTTATCTAAAGTTTAGGAAATGTATTCCTTTGATGCTACAAAATCCAGGAAATGAAACAAAGCTGATTCTCCATATAGGCTAGAAATGTGAGATTATTTCAAAGATTGTAGGTTAAAACAAATTTACATTCAGGGGAAAGATCAGAATATGGAATAGTTCTTCCTCACCTTCATATCCAGCAGTCAGTGGAGAGTCATGGTTTGGCAAGATCTCTGTTCCAACATCCAGCTCTGCCAGCTGAAGGTATTGTTTCCACAATTCTGGTAGTTTCCAGAAGGTTTCTCTTAACTCCTATTAATGGTTCCCGAGCATGCACCCAAATTTGTAAGCAAAATTAATTCCAGCTACCTACTTAGCAAACTTGTGCTAGTCCTCCTGAGACTAGGAAATACGATAGTCAGATACTACTGTTTTGTCTAATGCTGTGTGCCATGTCAAAGCACAAAATAACATATTATAGCTTTAAAGTACTAAAAGTACTAGCTATCAGGTGTACTGTTAGAAAGGTATATATATGATTAAAGTGTTACCTCGTGATTAAAATGATAACTTTTGAGAACAGTGATTGTGGTATTTTCTGTTACAAAGGCATTTCATTTCAGTTAAAAGGAGGCTGATCAAGTACTTGGAAGCCAGAGCACGAGGGGCATAAACAGAAAAATCCTAATAGCCTCCCAAAAACACCTGAATTGAAAGTAATTGGGGGCTGAGACAGTATCTGGAGAAGTTTATGTGCTTGATGGTACTCTTCCCTTGGGCAGTCTCTTAATGATCACTGCTGGAAATAAAATTCTGAGCTGCATGAAACTTGGTCAGAACCAATGCAACTTTTCACATATTTTTTTCTGAAGAAATGTGAGGCACTGACTTTTCAAATTCATTTTCATTCATTAAACATTAGGTTTTCTACATCCATGGCAAGAATGACTAAATGTCATTGTGCTAACATGATGGTGCTAACAGCTAAGCCAGGATATAGATGACCCTAACCCCTCTAGAAACTCACCATTTTTACTAGAACCTTTCTCAAAACTATATATAGATATCAGTCCTAGTATTCTGAGTATTTGTAACATATTCCTTTTGCAGATATTCTCCTAGTAATTGATAATGCTTTACATTAAAATACTGTGCTTTACTGCTGCATACTGTTAAAAATCTGCGTGCCCCACTCCGTATTTATTGAAAGAGGCACCTACTGCACTCTGACCATTGTGTAACCCTAGGGAGTCATTCCTTGGCACACTGAAGAAGCGGAGGTTTGCTGGTTGGTGTCACTTCAGTGCAGTGTATTAAACTAGCTGCAATTTGGCATGAAGGATACAATTAGCCAATTCCTGTTTTCCAGTCAGATGTTCTGGATAGCACTGAAGTGCTAAAGAGGAATACTTTTTGCCAACAGGTAGCAGCTCACTGGGAAATTGTTTTCTATATGACCTGAATAAAAGCAGTAGTGTTCTGTAGTCACTTGATAGCTTTTTAAGAGTGAAACATGTTTTGCCTTTAAAGCAGTGAATATAAATTGCAGGTAAATTTAGCTAAACTTACATGATACTTTGTGCCTCTAAGATATCTGAGCTTCATATGATGCCATAAGCAAAAAATAATTTAAAAAATGAAAGTAAAAAAATTGTAAAAAAAAATAGAAAACTAATCGTATCATCAAGAATAAGATTTTACTTCAGTAGTTCTGTCAACTTCAGGGGGACTGTTCAAATGCTTTAAGTAGGTATAGAAATATGTAACATCTAGTGCTGGAGATCTCTGGTTTATGATTTGTTTCAACCTGTTAAAATCTGTCCATTCAGATGAAAAGTGATTATTTTCTAAGAATGAAAACTAATTAAAACATTCCATAAATTTACAAAGCTGACTAGAGCTTTGTCACACAAACACAGAGCCAAGAAAGGGGAACTTACAAGTTGGGCTTTGAAGATTGTCTTTGGATATCTAATGATCTGACTCTGCAATTAGTCATGATACATTACCACAATAGATGGCTTTGTAAATGTGCTTGACGTGTTAAAGTTGTCCCCAGTAGCAAGCTGTCACCTTTGCAAACAGATCAAGCAGACTAAAATAAGAAGGTAAACCTTTATATTAACTATGAATGATGGGAAAGACTGTTTCCCAAGCTGGGAAGAAACTAGGTAGTTCTCCTCTGCCTACAGTAAATAATAATGTTGTTTTGACTCCAACTGTTGCTTCAATTCCTGACTTAAGATAATATTTTGAGATTAAAAAAAATACTAGAATATTGTTTATGTAATTAATCTGGCTAGAAACTTACCAGCTTTCCCTTGCATATACATTTGAAATGGCGATCAGAATGAGCAAATGTGATATTAGGAGACCTAAATCCATTTTTTTATTTCAATTTTGCAGTTTTGAGCAAGGATTCCTGTTCCACCTGGGGTGGAGGGCATTTTTCAACCTTTGATAAATACCAGTATGACTTCACTGGAACCTGCAACTATATCTTTGCAACAGTATGTGATGAGACCAGCCCAGATTTCAACATTCAGTTCCGCCGTGGGCTGGACAAAAAGATTGCAAGGATCATTATTGAGCTGGGACCTTCTGTAGTCATTGTTGAGAAGGGCAGCATTTCTGTCAGGAGTGTTGGGTAAGATTCTGCAATGAATGGAAAAAGAAGTGTTTAAGGCAGGCAAATAGTTATATAGCAGTTGCACTAAGGAGTACTTGCTATCAAAAAATAATTAACAAATTATGAAAGTTGACACACTTAACTGGACTCTACTCCTATTTCTACCTACCAAGCATTCACACTCTCTAGGTAAAAATATATTTGCAGTTGAGACAAGCTTAGAGTACATTCATGAAAGCAAAGGGATAGACTTAATTTTCTCAGACAAAAACAGTTCTCACGTTGAAATTGGAGTTTTCTAGATACTACCAGTCCGCTTATGCAGTATCTCTATGCTTATGTATTCTCTCTGCTACAATCTCAGATGAAACAGCTTTAGTATACATTTCAGTAGTTATTAGTTGAAATTCCTGTGTTTTCCTAAAGTTCATTTGATTTGAGACTCTGGACCCTCTGTGCTAAAGATAACACATATAAAAGATAGAAGAGAAACTTTGAACTATGTAACCAAGAGAGAAATATTTGAGGGGTTTACAAAGAAGTCATTATCATGATGAAAACCTAATTCAGTTACAACATTGCCATTATGGGTTTCTCTAACCTTGTCAGTTTTCAGTCATTGCAGTAATTCCCATAATAACAGGCTGTAGTCCATAGAAGCTCTGAAGGAAAATCAACAACAGTTTTACCACCCAAACTCATAGGTTCTTGAAATGTGTAGCTGTAGTGTGATAAAACCAACAAGTTTTTAAGTCCTGTGCAAATATTTTCACTGGTATAATCAATATGCAACTGCTGATTCTTCTATGAACCTGTTGACATTGATTTTCAATCAACAGAAATTTTAATGTGTCATGCAGTGTTACAATTACAAAGAAAAAATGACCAGTTTATGTAGTTGAAAGTACTCAGATTGAATGTGTGTGATATCTGAAAAAGATAAATAATACCTTCACAATATTGGTATGAGATGGTCAGTTTCTCTTCTGCCCTGATTACAGTGTCATTAAGTTGCCTTACACCAGCAATGGAATTCAAATAGCACCTTATGGACGCAACATCCGTCTGGTGGCCAAGCTGATGGAGATGGAACTAGTTGTTATGTGGAACAATGATGACTATCTCATGGTTAGTAAAACAATCTCATAAAGCAAAAGAGAAAATTCTTCCTGATTTACTTTATACTTAATGTGTGCTCTTTGTGTGTGTGTGTGTGTTTACTATTGGGATATTTATTCTTTTCCTGTTTGATCCATTCCTCTTGAAATAAACAGCTTTCCTTTCTCTTCTGGCATTGGTAGTTAGCAAAAGCTACCAATGTTGAAATCTGTGGATGCTTTCACAGATTTTAAACTTTCCTCAGGCTATTCCAGCAGCTACAATATCTTGCTAATGGGACATTGAAGTTGTTTAAAGATATATAGAAATTAATAGTGTTAATAGCTTTGTTGTTTCTACTGTGCTTCCACTGGAAATCTTTCTGAATACATTTTAGAGAAGAGATATGTTTACTCAGCATGACCTGTGATGTTGTCACAAGAGACACTGAATTCTAAATTGGCCAGTTTGCTAAAACAAGGAGATTGTTATGTAGGAAGTTGTCTGGTATATTTACCAGCATTACTATGAAACATATAACAGGAAATGCGTATTGTGCACTCAACACTCAAATGTGTTGAGTGCACAATATATTGTATGTATAGTCAGATTATTTCCTCAGATCCATTTTTTTTACAACCATTCATTGATTGTATCTATGTAGTAGGATATCACCACTTTACTCTCCTGAGCAATAGATAATTGAATAACCTTTTTCTTTATGAAAACAGATTATCTATATATAATCTTCAATTTCTTAAGAGAAGAAACCTGAAAAACATGCTCTGTCAAAAAACATGTGAGCAAAGAAACAGCATCATGTCTATTTTTATTTTCTCTGGCTCCTTAGAATGTTAACCTGCCTCAGTCCTCTGGAAATGTCTTTGAACTTGTCCTTTATTAAATAAAAGAAAATACTGCAACAATCAATATGTGTCTTTTGGGAGAAGAATATACTGCTTCCAAAACTTTTCCTCCAGTCAAGTCACTGAAATGAATCACCATTAACTGGATTCTTGAACTGAATTTGTTTGAGAATGCAATGCTGTAGAGATAATTTTTACCTCAGGTGATACTTTTAAAGGTTTTGTTTTATTTTAGGTTTTGACCGAAAAAAAATATATGGGAAAAACCTGTGGAATGTGTGGAAATTATGATGGTTATGAATTGAATGAATTTGTGAGTGAAGGTAAGAACTAAGGACAGGTCACATGGAAGAAGAGGTAGTTAAACTGAGCCAAGATGGAAATGTAATATTGTTCTAACGTTTCTCTGACTGCTCACTCAGTTTCACAATTCAGTAAAGCACTCCTATATGTCACCAACTTACCTATCATATGATTATGCTACATACTGTTATTTGCTATGATGATAACATTGTGGGTTCCTCAGACAATTGATAAGGAGTCTCTTATCTTTTAGAAACAGGTGGCCAGGATCACACTCTCTCACCTAACTTTCATAACAAGCAAGATACAGTGAAGAAAATTAATACATTAGGCAGAAGCAAGAATGAGGCTGTAATAAAAAGAGCATAGTGGACAAGACCATTAAGTAGTGGGTCCCAATAATTAGAACACTATAATTGGTGCTGAGGACTTCACCTCTGTACTATAGGTGGTTTGGGGATGTTCACTTCAGAGTTATTCTAATCTGATGTGTTGAATTAATGCCCATTAGCAACTGGAACACATGTTCTTAGAGCACATTATCTGGCTTGGATTAATTTTAAAGGAATTCTCTGTGCCAAGATTGCTACACAATGGAAATCAAATTGTACAGAGTGGGGATGTTTGGAAGATTTGCTTTAAACACATGCTGCTAATGTAAGCTACAATCTTGCTATGGAAATACTAAGTTGTACAGTAATCTCAGATCAGCATAACCAGATGTTATTTTCTATACACAGAATAGAAAATAGTTCTAAAAAGTGTACAGTATTTTTGTGTTGTGATGAGTTTAACCCCACAAACAGAGAAAAATCAAAGAAGGGGGACAGGTGGTGGATGGAGCATGAGCAAGAGCAGCATGAATTAGCAGCTTGCAAAAGATAACACAACTGGCAGAAAAACAATAGCAGCCAGTATCATGTAAGGTAGCAGATGTGATAGATTTGGAAATAGAGAAATTATCAAGGGGATAAAAGTATACTTTACTGAACAAACTGCAGGTAGAGGTAAAAAAAGAGGTAGTGGTTATCATCAGGAAGATTAATTAGTAGGACTTTTTACAGTCAAAAAGTAGTATCTGAGTTTTCCTACATCACATGTGGCCTTTTCCTGACAAATTATAACCCTTCAATTTTCAGGTAAATTGCTGGATACCTATAAATATGCTGCATTACAGAAAATGGATGATCCATCAGAGATCTGCCTGTCTGAGGAGATATCAATTTCCACCATTCCTCACAAAAAATATGTAAGAAAGATATTCTTGGTTTTCTTAACAGAGCTGGAAAGATTAGACAGATAGATAGATAGATAGATAGATAGATAGATAGATAGATAGACAGACAGACAGACATATACGTACATATATATGTATGTACATGCCAGCAATGGAGAAGCACTGGTTTCATAAAACTCTCTTACACAAAAATGGATAAAGTAAAAATTTCTTGAGCATGATATGGAAAAGAAAAGGAATTATTTGCATTAAAACACATTCTGAAAAAGGCCCATGGGCATGAGTCTGGATTTATATCACTCATATATCTACCCACTTTTAACTCACAGCTTTCTGCAATTTCATGTGGGTCATCACAGGAAATTCACAGAAACCAGAGTAGCTTTAGAGAAATTGTTACTGAACAACTAGAGATCTGATGATAAGCTCTACAGATTTGAAGACATTCAAAAATGCTTTAAGCATATTGTCAGATAACAGCATTCAGAACAGGGCTAACTACTAGCAACTGCTATCACTTCCAGTTCTAGAAAATCTTCATACATGAAACATGATCCATACATGTAACTGTGATTGAAAAACGAAGCTAGGTCACAGAAAAAAATCAAAATTATTTCTTATATTTTCTAAATACAGGAATCAAATCCCACTTAAGATGTTCCTGTTGTTTAGCAAGAAAATTAAAATTTTGCATTCTCACACAGATTATACAGAACCACAGAACAGTTTAGCTTGTAAGGGATCTCTTCAGATAATGTAGTTCAACATCTCTTAACTCATTCAGGCTAATGTTCTAGTAGGTTTTCATTATCTCCTGGGCACATCTTCTAGGCTGAGGAGATAGAAACTCCACCATTTCCCTCAGCAGTCTGGTTTCTTGGTTTTTTTTTCTACCCTGGAGGTCATAAAGGCAATGTATACCTCATGGCAAGTACTGATTGCTATCCTCTAAACCCTCTACATATTATGATCATGCTCTTTGGCTCCATTTGTACTTCCTTACTAGGATATGATCTTACTTTGTTATTCTCATGTACTTATTTGTATGAAGTATATAGGCTACTAGTAAATACAGAATGCATAATAAGTTTTTCTTTTGAAATATATTTTATTCTTTTTTTTTTCTTTAATAGTTTCATCTTATTTCTGTAGCAACCCAAGAATCTCTTAGTTTGAACATAGAAGCCATTCCTAAAAAGGTTTGTCTTTTATACTACAAAGGAAGAGCCAGCTAGAACCCTGAGATTCTTCTTTTCCCAGAACAGAAAAAGGGAGAAGTGTTAGTTTGTAGCATTCCTTTAACAAGAAGAGCAGGAATAAAGAGCAGGAGTTTCTGTGGGTTCTGTGAGGAAGATGCTATTCTTAGAGACAATGTTTGTATTCAGGCTATATTGTATTACTTGTATTCAGGCTGAAAATTACTTTGATAAGGTGGAGAACTTCCTGTGGGCTGGGAGGTTTAACATTTCTACATTGTTTCTCTTCGAGACCATATGCTGCAGTAGGCAAGGTGATAGGTAATACAAGTGTACCAAATGTTGGCCCAACAGGGAATCAACGTTGCTATTGGGGATGTTTGTCATGAACTGAATCTCCATGAGACATCTTACTCCCTGCCTGTAATGTTCTCAGCTGTTTTTAGGGGAATTGATGGTACTGAAAGGAGGAGTTAATTTTTCACTCAATGCCAACTGAAACTAATTCAACATGCAAAGATCCTTCTGTTATACAGTGGATTTATATATTCTATTCATGAACTCATGCATTTTAAGTCAAATACATATTACTAAACTATAGGGGTGAAAAAAGTAATCAAATCATAACTAAGTCATAACTAGGAGCTACATTTGTTTGTGGTTTTCACATGAGGGAAACATTACCAAGAAAAAATTTCTTTCTCCTTTTACTTAGGCCATGGTCTGCTCTCAGCTACTTAACTTGGTGTCACCAACCTGCAGTGTACCAAAGGATGGGTTTGTCATTCGTTGCCAGCTGGATATGCAGGACTGCAGTGAGCCAGGACAAAACAATTGCACTTGCTCAACGCTATCAGAGTATTCAAGGCAATGTGCTATGTCTCATCAAATGGTGCTCAACTGGAGAACTGAAAGCTTCTGCTGTAAGTTTAAATGTTTCATTAGTGGGAGACCGTACTTGCTATATCTTACACTGAGGCAGAGTGATGATTACCTGGAATCTAAATCCATTTAAACACATTTTATTCTTTTGTTGGTCTGCAATTGGCTTTAGTAATTTAAAACTGTAAACTCCTTGTGGCATTTTACAGGTTCAGATAAATATTAGTAAGGCACTGATTCCATTCACAGACCTATAATAATTCTTACTAGTCACAGTAAAGTAATATACTGTTCTTCTTCAAATCAGTTTTCATGTTGCCAGTAGACCATTACTAGGACTGGTAGTAAACAGAAACAGGCAAAGCTTTAAAAAGAGGACGTGGAAACCCTTGTTTCACCCAAAACCAAAGCTGAGAATCTAAGAATTTGCAAATAAATGGCAAATAAACAAAGATAATTAACTTTTTTTATATATAGTTTCTTTGTCAGCCTCATCTCTACTTGCCTTTCAGAAAAGGAAAAATCTCTGCTTGAATTTATCACATAATAAAACATGTTCCAAATTCCATGTATTAGAACGCATTCAGAAAAGCAGATAATGTCTGAGAAGCAGGAACTATACATAAGATTAAGTGTAATATTCTTTAAATCCTTCAAGTACTACAGAAAATCTGATTTATGGTAGTTATTAGGCTACAGTATAGCCTGTCTGCCATTCTTCAAGCCTCTGAGAGGAGTTCCTAATAAATAGGACATGAAAAATGAATAAAAGCTAGAGTGAATGTTATGGTAACAATAAATACACAAGTGATGAATTGATTATTGAAGCAGGATAAGAGAACATTAGTGTCAGAAATCATAAGGTCTTCTCCACCTTGCGTGATAGATTTTTGAAGTGTAAACAGAAGAATCTCTTAACACTTTCTTTGTTGCAGCTGTGGGAAAATGTTCTGCTAACCAAATCTATGAGGAATGTGGTTCTCCGTGTATTAAAACCTGTTCTAACCCAGAGTACAGCTGTTCCAGTCACTGTACCTATGGCTGCTTTTGTCCAGAAGGTATAATTTCTTTACTCACTATATCCTAAATGGCCTATACAAATATTTTTTGCATATATCCAGTCAAGCAGAATAGCTTTCTTAATAGTGAACTAGCAATGCATTTTAGGGCATTGTGCTGCTTGAATGCCATTTCTCAGGTAACATAACTGTAGTCTTGCATAGTTATAGTCCTTTAAGATACTCGGACACTGTTTGCAAGAACAGAACCGTGAAAGCCTTTTCCTCACAGGGCAGTGACATATAATGGGATAATTATGTGCTCCCTGCTTAAAGCTCTGTACTATTATATACATTAAGTCAGCTTAATTAACTTTCTATCCCAAATAGGTATCTAGTATTTCAGGTCACCAGCAAGAGGTAGTATAATTCAGAGAAATTCTGTGATAGTATGGGCATTTTGTAAAATCCCTTTAAAATACTTCAACATTAACCTTCTACAAAAATTGCAATTATTACTCTAATTTGCATAATTACTTGAAATTTCAGACCTGAAATATCCTCCAAGGTTACTATGATATGGATATTTACATCAATATCCTCACCATTTTATAGTAGTCCATAGTAATGTGTTATGAGCTATATATTTAAAATTATAATTTAAATTCCTCTAGGAAATGAAGGTGTCCATTTGTCAAACCCCCCGATTTAATTAGTATCATGGAAAAAATACCACCAAAACCCAACACAACAAAACAACAATAAAAAAAGACCAAACCCTCACAAACATTCTAAATTACTGTTATTGCAAATCAAGTTTCAAACGGAGACAATTGTTTGTGATTTCATATAACAAAGTAACAGTGTTAGCACTTGCAAACAGCTGATTTTGCTTTAGCTAAGAGAAAATGTTCTGCATGTTATATCTCATAAGTATGGGCACTGGCTGTGCAAAAATAGCATTCCCATCTCATTTTATTTATCTTCATTGTCAGGGACTGTTCTTGATGACATCTCAAGAAATCGAACATGTGTTCACATTAGCCAGTGTCCATGTACACTGAATGGGCAAACATATGGTCCTGGTGAGACAATGAAAGCAGCATGTAGGACCTGGTGAGTACCAACATGTCCTTTCATAAGAGGATGGAGAGTTTCCTCACTTAGAAATTGGAAAATTTAGCCTAACTTTTCAGAGGGAGACTGCAAATGTGTCATTCCATCTCTGAGGTCGCCTTTGAGTACCACAAATCGTACATTTAAAATCGAAGATGTATATGTCTTATTTCTTGATTAATCTGTACAAATATGAATGTTCCTTCATGCCACACAGAACAAGTAGCATTTTTATCTCCCCCGTGAAAGTGGAGTCAAAATTAGTAGAAAACAAATACCAAGGGTTTACAGTTTCTTTCTGGCAATCTCACTGTTTCTCATTGCCAAATCAGGGCTGAAAACGAAATTTCTGTTTTGCAACAGAAAATAATGTGGAATAATTTTTGGTGGTACTTGTCTTGATACATACTTCTAATAATTAAAATAAAGGATAAATAATAGAACTTGATCCTCAGAATTGTAACAATGACTGCACTTTTCATTGTTAATTTATTTGGGAAAGTTGATAGACAATCCATATGAATGTTCAGCATCTTTGAATTAAGATGAAGAACTTCAACTGATATACACAGAGAAAGAAAAACAAAGCATAGAAAGTGTAAGGGGAAAACTGATATAATTGACATCTTCCATTACTAGGAAGTATCTGAGTTCTTAGAGCATGCAGAAATTTCATAGTGGTGGAGACGAAAGTTAAGAATGTATGCATGTTACACTGTGTTTGATAATCAATTTTTCATGTTGATCTGCAACAGCAAAATCTCCAGACATGAAGATCAAATCCTCTGCTTTTAGTCCCTTAGTGTGAGAATAACCTTACACAGAATTTCTTATTTTTCTCAGTAAATGTACGATGGGTCAATGGAACTGCAAAGACTTGCCCTGCCCTGGAAGGTGTTCACTGGAAGGAGGCTCCTATGTTACCACATTTGATTCTAGATCATACAGGTTCCATGGGGTTTGCACTTATGTTCTTATGAAGGTAAATTCCTGTGGCCTAGAAACACACAATATCAAGGGGATATATTGTGTATTGCATATGGGATATATATGTATACAATATTTTATATTGTATATATTTTGGGAGACAAAGGGAGATGGCCAACCTCTTTTCAGTGGCCTGTGGGGATAGAACAAGGGGCATTGGTCACAAGTTGGACCACAGGAGGTTCCATACTGATGTGTGAAAGAACTTCTTCAGGGTGAGGATGCTGGAGCACTGGGACAGGCTGCCCGGGGCAGTTGTGGAGTCTCCTTCTCTGGAGATATTCAAGACCCATCTGGACGCCAACCTGTGTGACCTGCTCTAGGGAACCTGCTTTGTCAGGGGGGTTGGACTTGATGATCTCTTGAGGTCCCTTCTAACCCCTAGAGTTCTGTGATTCTTTACTTCTGTAATTGTAGTCTGTCTGCTTCCCACTGGAACACAAACTGAAGTCTTCCTTTGGTATACATGTAGTCTACAAAGCATTGCTATTCTGACACAGACTTCTTTTTTCGCTGTTTTCCTCCAGAGTTCCAGCCTGCCACATAATGGAACCTTAATGGCTGTATATGAAAGGTCTGGTTATTCTAATTCTGAGACATCTCTTAGTGCTGTAATTTACCTGTCCACAAAGGTAAGTATTCCCTCTCCAGGTTCTATCCAGTGTTTCAGTAACCTGATTAGCAAAATAAATACTTCAAGTTATTGCTAGTAGCCTGAACTGAAAAATTGTGGGGAATAGATACTAAAGATATGTTCCAGTTCATGTATACACAGTAAAGTTCCCAGTTGCCACACCAACTCGGGAAGTTAGGGTATTTTCAAAGTGAAGAATGAAAGAGGTATATAAAATACTTAATTACCATCAATACAAATAAGTACTTCTGATTCCATGTCCTTTTCTTACAGGATAAAATTGTGATCTCTCAGAATGAACTCCTTACTGATGATGATGAACTTAAGCGGCTACCTTACAGATCAGGTAAAGAAAGTAAATATATGAATGTGGTGGGTTGACCTTGGCTTGATGCCAGATGCCTGCCAAAGCTGCTCTAGGACTCCCCCTCCTCAGCTGCACAGGGAAGAGAAATAAAATGAAAAGCTTGTCAGTTGAGGTCAGAAAGAGACTAATTACTATCACAGGCAAAACAGAATCAGCTTGAGAAAAATAATTTAACTCATAACATATCAAATCAGAGCAGAGTAACAAGAAAGAAAACCAAATATTAAATCAGCTTCCCCATCCCCCTTCCCTCTTCCTGCACTTAACTTCCAGTTTTCTCTACCTCCTCACCCCAGCTGCACAGGGGCACAGGGAATGGGGGTTGCATTGAGCTCATCAAATGTTGTCTCTGCTGCTCCTTCCTCCTCAGGGTAGGACTCCTTACACTCTTCCCCTGCTCTAGTCCGGGGTCATCTCTCCATGGGCCCACAGGTCCTACTGGGAGCCTGCTCCTGCTCAGTCTTTCCATGGAAACAATGGAGCCCTCCATGGCCTGGAGGTGGCTGCTCCACCATCAGTCCCCATGGGAACAGCTTGCCTCACCATGGTCTTTTCCATGGGCTGCAGGGAAATCTCTGCTCCAGCATCAGGAGAATCTCTTTGCCCTCCTCCTTCACTGGCCTTGGTGGCTGCAGAACTGTTCCTCTTACATATTCTCACTCCTGTCTAGCGGCAAATGCTGCTAGGTTTTGGGTTGGGTTTCTTCCCCCTTCTAAAATAGGTTATCCCAGACATACTAAGACTGTCACTGATAGGCTTGGCTTTGGCCAGCGGTGGGTCCACCTTGGAGCCAGCTGGCATTGACTGTATCAGATATGATGGAAGCTTCTAGTAGTTTCTTGCAAAAGCCACCCCTGTAGCCCCCTGCTAACCAAGCCCTATACAATGAAAAATCCATTACATTAAATGTCTGTTTTAAACAACCCAACATCTCTTCTCTCACAATTATCAATAGCAGAGGTTTTAGAAGAAGGTTAAAATCTTTCCCATTGCATCTGTGCCTCTGGAGAGTTCTGTGTGGAAAGAGAAGACTTGTGAACAGACTGAAAAAACATCAACGTCTGCATTAAAATCATTACTTTGCAATATCCTATGCATCAAAATATCTTTCTAAATATTCTTCTTCTTCTAGGAGGCATCACTATTTTCAGACAGTCCTCGATGTACATCCAAATGTATACAAACTTTGGTTTGGAACTTGTAGTTCAAACTTCACCTGTGTTCCAGGCCTATGTGAAAGTTGGATCGCAGTTCAAAGGCAGAACTCTAGGTAAGAAATCTAGTACCCATGTGAAGGAGAAAATGTAGGGAATGTAATTTTGAATCTTTAGCACTCATACTTTAAGAAATATGTTTTCTTCTCTGGATACAAATTAAAAAAACAACTTGCACTGGAAAACTGATGTGCTAAGAATTTGGTTTTCACTGCAACTTCAAAATTAATCAAAGAAATATCACGGGCAACATTTTTCTTGTGTAATATAATACTGGTTTTCATGTGTTCTGTGTGTGCTTTTTAATTATATGCCTTACTATGCAATGTTGGGTAACAAATGAGTCTGTGTATCTTGGAGCACATGATTTTTTCAATGTAGTGCATGATCACTGTAAACACAATGAGGCTAAGAGTATAAAAGCTTCTCAGCTGAGAAGCACCAGATGGAGATGTTTATGTTTATCGCACAGCAACATTAGCCACAAAGGCATATCCTGCATTCTAATTATCTATGGGGAATTACAGACAGGTTTCAGCTTTTAAAGAAGTCTAAATTTATATCCTTTGTATTTTCAGATTTTATATACATAAGAAAACACATGTAACTGTAAAAAATATTTAATGGTCTTTTTCTGTTGCATTATTTAAAACCACTGAAAAACACTTTTTTCTAAAAAGAATGCAAAAATTTCTGTATGAATTTGTCATTGAAAAGAAGTGGCCAGTATTAACTTGAAAAGACAGAGACTCAGGGACTGAATGTCTATAAAATTAATGTTCCCTTGCTACTTCACCTACAGTCTTTGTTGACGCTCCATGTGGAGCTTTTGAATTAATTTTCTCGCTATTATAGATTGAATTCTAGACCACAGTGCATGCATTCTTTAATTTTCAGCCATCCCTTCCATTTCCAATACTAATAGGTTTGTGTGGCAATTACAATGGAGACACTACAGATGACTTCATGACTAGTATGGATATCACTGAAGGGACAGCCTCCTTGTTTGTAGATTCCTGGAGGGCAGGAAATTGCCATCCTGCTTTAGAGAGAGATACAGACCCTTGCTCTTTGAGTCAGCTGAACAGTAAGTAGACAATCTCTCCAGCTAGCTTATGTTTCCAGAAACCCTTACCAGGGGAATGAGAGAGTTTGGGAGAAGCACAGAGTGAAACAATTAAACAGCAAATTAATTTCTGGTTTCTAGAATGCATATCTAGTGAAAGCTTATCAGATCCACCCTAGTGACCTAGGATTGAGATAATGAATGAGATATTTTTTGTGACATTTCCAGTGAAATTGCAATGTCCATTAGACTTGCTCAGCAGCACTGGCTGAAATCTTTGCTGTTTTAACTGTCTTGCTATTGGTCAAAAGAAAAAAACTTAAACAAACAAAAAAATCAACCCTACTGAGCTGTCTGAACAAAAGTGTAGTCTGCAAGCTAATAAGCTTTGACGTTGTGTTTTTGTTTAACCCATCATTGACAAAAGCTCAGCTAGGGTAGTGAGTCCAGTTTGGTTTTGTTATTTATTTTTCATTTATTCATTTCTCTTTTTTGGCTAACTTTCTCTGTGTAATGTCCATTATTTACTTTCATTAGAAATATCTGCTGAGACTCATTGCTCCATTCTTACAAAGAAGAGTACAGTGTTTGAGAAATGCCATGCTGTGGTGAACCCTATTCCTTTCTACAAGGTAGGAGATTATGATAGACCGTGTACAGAGGGGGTCCAAAGATGGACCAGTATGTACTCATATATTGCATCCCACTCATTTGGATCAAAAAATCATAGAAGCTGAGGAATATGTGTATCTTTTAAAATTATTTCTCCACTACACTAAAAGGCACCAGTCCCATCCTTATGAATCAATATGTAATTTTACACATACTGCAGTTCTCCATATCAACAACTTTAACTATGCAAAGTATTGCTTTTCCTGTGCATGTAATTGAGCTCATTATATTTACCCATCTCCACAAAACACATTGAAAATTAAAACTGAAAAGCACCAAATAAACAAAGGCATTTCTAAAGTACTAGGTATATTTCCTAAGTATAATATACTGAGTTTTTTTGTCAGTCAGGCAATTAATCTGGTATTTTTAATTAGTTTTAGTTGTGCATCAGTATGTGTTTTGCATGACTGACTTCTGCAGTTCAGCATAGAAGTTAGAATCATTTAGGTTGCAGAAGACCTTTAAGATCAGTTGTAAATCTAACATTGCCAGGTCCACCACTAGACCATGTCCCTAAGCACCACATCTACATGACTTTTAAATACCTTCAGGGTTTAGCAGTTCCAAATGTCTTCTCCCCAGTAATAGAGTACTCTCCATGTAACGTGTTTCAGAGATGTGTCTACCAAGCCTGTAATTACGAAGAGACCTTTCCTTACATTTGTTCTGCCCTGGGATCATATGCACGAATATGCAGTTCAATGGGTTTAATCCTGGAGAACTGGAGAAACAGTATGGACAACTGTAGTAAGTAACTGAACCAACTTTTAATAGTCTACCATCAGATGATGCATGCATACAGGTTTACCTGTTTCCATTCAGAATATTCCCATTTTTGATTCACCTATGATAAAACTGAGTAAGAGCAAGAACATATTTTAAAACTACCTGCCATTCATTAGAAAATAACTACTTGTTGCTCAAGTAGTGCAGCCAGCAGGTATAAAAAACATATTCCTGGGAGTTGTTGACTCTACAGATTGTCACAACACATCAAAAACCATAAATGGTAAAGCATCTTAAGAGTAATGAGGAAAGTAGTGAACAGAAAGATGAGGAAAGCAGAAATGGCATAACTGATATCCAACTTTTGAATGCCATTCTAGTCTTTCAGAAAAGGATATTTATTTTAAGATTAAATGAAAAGCTTAGACATATGCTTAAAGTGAGCATGTGGATGCTTCCAGGTCTTGCTAGTTAAGTGATGACACAGACAGATAAATAAAGCTATATGGTACCACGAGATGAGAAAGAACTAGGAAAAAGTCTGTTTACAGATGTGATTTTCTATTATGCAACTTAGACATAGGCACAGGTTGCAAAACTATTAAAGAAAGAAAAAAAAAGTTGGTATTTCTGCAAAACTTCTCTGCATTACTATCCCAAGATACACAAAATTGTGATAACATATTTAACCTTCATAAAACTTTCAAACAGCTACATGTTTTGTGTTAAGCTTTGGTCTGCAATATTTTTGCTGGAGCTCCACATCCACAGGAAGAGAGACAATAGGAAGCATTAAGCATTGAAACTGCTGACACAGTATATGCAGCACATTATGAGCACAATCATCTTTCACAAGGTAAAGGATAAGTAAATGAAGTGTAACATACATTCTTGTCTTCGTCTACAGCCATTGCTTGTACTGGCAATCAGACATTCAGCTACAACACTCAGGCATGTGACAAGACATGTTTGTCACTCTCCAACCGAGTCCTGGAATGTCATTCAACTGACATCCCTATTGAAGGCTGCAATTGTCCTAAAGGAACATATTTGAACCACAAGAATGAATGTGTTAGTAAATCTCATTGTCCATGCTATTTAGAAGATAGAAAGTACATCTTGCCAGACCAGTCATTAATAACTGGTGGGATTACCTGGTAAGTGTGTCAAGTTTAAACACTGACAAACTGGAAAAGGGAGTGAGGGTCTTCATGTGTCTCTGTTGAGGGATAACACTAGCACTGTGGCTAAGCACCACAAAGGTGGTTGCTCACTCCAGCCAGATGCCAGAGAGAGTCAGAGGGGCAAAAGCAATAAAATTTGTGGGTTGAAATAAAGACTGTTTAGTAACTCTATTTCTAGTATGCCAAAATTGTGTTATTTAATAAGCAAGGCAACATATGCATTGAAGCTAAGTAACCAGTTATCTCACTACTTCCTGTTAGCAGGTGAACATTTAGATGTTTCCAGGACAGTGTGACCTGTCTTGCATAATGGTTACTTGAGAAGACAAATGCCATAACTCTAAACATCCCTCCTTCCTTCCTCTTTACCTGAACTTTTACTGTTACTATATACTATGAGAAGCATGTGAACTCACATTCCATTTTGAAGGACAGATAGGTGTTAGTAACATAAATGAAATATAAAGCCATTTTGAAAAAAAAACTTAAAATCTTTCCTAGAAGAAAATTGCATTAAATTCCTTTTTTAATTTTCTTTTTAATTTTTTTTTTTTGGCTTTTCCTCTAGTTACTGCATTAATGGGAGACTAAGTTGCACAGGAAAACCTCAAAATCTTGCAGGTATGGGTCTGATATGGTTTATATAAAAACACATTCTTTTCCCCCTGTTGTAAAATTGCTACTTCACAATCTGTACAATATTTCTTTTTTCTTTCTTCTTCCTAGAAAGTTGCAAAGCTCCTAAGAAGTATGTGTCATGTTCTGACAGTTTAGATAACAAATATGGAGCTGCATGTGCCCACACCTGTCAGATGCTGGCTACTGGAATTGAATGTGTGAGTTTTACACCTCTAGGATATTTATTCTCTTGAGAGAAGAATGTTCTAGTTGCTAGTTAGAGTTTGACTGCAGTCCTTCTAGTGAAATTAAAGGCATTTTTTCTAATGTGATAATTAAATACTTCTTTCCACAGATTTTGGACAAAAGAATTTTACATACATTCATGAAGTGATCAAAGTAATTAAATTCCATGAATTAATAAATTAAATTGCATTAAATTAATAGAATAAAAATCCAGTATGGATTCTTAACTACATGGATGTTACTTCTGACTCTGGTACTCGATAAGCCACACGTATCTCAAAACAGATACATGTAGTTCCTGCTTCCTGTTCTATTCTTTCCCAGCTATCAGTTGCTGCTGGTTGCAGGATGCAGGATACTTAGGCTAGGTGGACTTCTGGTCTGTCCTGATAGGGTTTTCTTTTGTCTTAATATTAAGGAAACAGACTAATTGGAAGAATTCTAATGAGCTTCCTTGATATAAAGAAGCTTGTTATACTCTGAAAGATTGGTAGCAATGAAGATAGATTTTTAGAGCCTTCAGATATGTTTAGTATGCCACACAACAGGTATATCTTACAACTTCAGTGAAACTGTCTCAACTGACCAGTATATTAGTACGAGGAAAATCACAAAACTGAGATCAAGTCAAAACTAGAACTTAACACAGGTTCACTCTTCACACCACTCACATACAAGATAAAATACGTCTCACTTTTCACTTTCCAATCTGTTGATATTTGCCAGATACCCACTAAATGTGAATCAGGATGTGTCTGTGCTGATGGGCTGTATGAAAATCTTGATGGCAGGTGTGTTCCAGCTGAGGAGTGTCCATGTGAATATGGTGGTCTTGCTTATCGAAAAGGTGAACAGATCCAAACTGAATGTGAAATCTGGTAAGAATCACAGTTTTCTGTTGTGGAACCTTTGTTTCACTAAACTGTACTACAACATAACAAGCATTTATTTGCCAGGAGAGTAAGAAATGGCAACAGCTGAATGGAAGGAACAGTAGCAAAGGATAGGGGTGCTAAAGAGAAGCTTAACATTTGACAATATATATATAAATATATATATAAGATTAATGGCACTAACTTCACAAATCATTTCTTCCATATATATCTCTATGCAGAATAAGGGTATATATTCAAGGAGACATTCAAGGTCAGGCTTGATGGGGCTCAGAGCAACCTGATCTAGTGATGATCTCCCTGTGTACTGCAGGGGGGGTGGACTAGATGCCCTTTAAAAGTCCCTTCCACCTAACACATCCTATGATTCAGTGTGGCCTGTAAACATACACTGTAAGGTCAAGGACTGACAGTTCCACCTAAATAAAGGTGAGGGCACAATCTTCCTTCTTTTCTGTAGGCAAAAGCAATGCCCCGAAAAGATTTCTTCCATCACTGTGCCAGCATTTTCAAAATACTCGGTACTTTTCCAGTTACTAATCTACTATAAAAAGCATCCCCCCCCCCCCGCAAACTGCACAGAACAGTGCAGTTATATTACTTTTTTCATGAGAAAAGAGCAAAAATTAAGATTCCTTCAATTTAAGATTAGATTTCTAGGCAGTCCATAACTTTTACTTATGGTTCTTATATTAATTGTAACTTAGTCACAGTCAATTCAATTAATCTCTTATCTACCAAAGTGCGTGTATATAAAAAGAAGCCAGTTAAGGTAGCATTTCTTTGTAAACTGTGTATGGTTTCTCTTCTCACTCCCAGCACTTGCACAAAAGGCAAATGGAAGTGTGTTCAGAAATCAGTGTGTTCCTCAACGTGTAATCTCTACGGAGAAGGCCACATCAATACTTTTGATGGACAGCGTTTTGTGTTTGATGGAAACTGTGAATACATACTAGCTATGGTAATTTGCCCCTTACTAAGATAATCTGGGAGTATCATAGCATCGAGAAATGCCATGATTTAAATGGCTAATGAGGATATTCTAGGACACACCTATAACCACTAGAGCACTTTGAATATAAAGACTAAACATGTTTCTGTATTTTCTAGTTATTTCAATATTTAAGATTTTCATCTTTACTTCTTTGATTACTTCTCAAAACACAACTTTTTCATGCAATTACAATCAATTTGAGATTTATTAACATAAATGACTGTAACATAATAACTGTCTTTTAGGGACGTGATGTCAGCTTGACTACCATAGCCAAGGTCATCACCTCCCAAAACAGGCAGAATCAGAACTACTACATATTTAAGTTTTCTTTACTTTTTAATGCATTTATATTTAAGTTTGGAATACTCCAGACCTAGTCTATTGGAGTTTTGTGCTTTGTTTGGGTTTTTTTGTGGTTTTTTTTAGGATGGCTGCAGTGTCAACAGACCTGTTTCTTCCTTCAAAATTGTAACTGAGAATGTCATCTGTGGGAAATCAGGAGTTACATGCTCCAGATCCATCAGCATTTACCTTGGGGTAAGGTCTTCATTCTGCTGTTATCCAGCTGAATAGCTGTTTTTAAATCATGATTGCTTCCTTTGTGGAAGCTTAACTGGATCTTTTAAATGATCCAGTTTTGGTAGGAATTGACATGGGTTTATTTTTCCATTTTCATATCAGTATTTTAGTCTTCTTGCCTCTGTCGAAGCTGTAAAATTTTTAACTTTACTGATTCAGCAGTGAATTGCTTTGTTAAGTGATAACACACACACTCTCATAGAATAGCTAGAGTTGGAAGGGACTCCCAGAGGTCATCTAGTCCAACACCCCTGCAAGAAGCTTGGTGTCATCTGCAAATTTGCTGAGAGTGTGCTTGATCCCACTGTCTATCTCATTGATGAAGATATTATACCATACTGGTCCCAATACAGAACCCAGTGGGACACCACTCATCACTGATCTCCATCCAGACATTGAACTGTTGACCAATACTCTCTGAATTGGAGAAGGATGTTGTAGGGGACCATATTGAAGGCCTTAAAGATGTCCACATAGATGACATTCATAGCTCTTCCCTTGTTCACTGATGTAGTAATTCCATCACTTGCCTTTGATGAAGACATAAAGGCTGTCTTGAATCACCTACATGTGCTTCATGCTTCTAGAAGGGTCTTCCCAGGCACAGAGGTGAGGCTGGTACTCTGGTCAGTAGTTCCCGGGGTCCTCTGTTCTATCCATTGAACAATGGGTGCAATGTTTCCCTTCTTTCAGTCTTTGGGAACTTCAACTGACCACCATGTCTTTTCAAAAAATAAATGGGTATGTAAAGACTGTCTGCAGTAGCACAGCATCTGATCTGCAGCAGTGGACAGAGAGTAAGGAAAATACTGAAACTTGACAAGTTATAACTTCCACATAAATTTTCTCCCAGAATTTGACATTTGTACTGCGAGATGAAACCTTCACTGTTTCTGGGGTAAATCCTGGAGTACGATATAACGTGAAAAAGAACGCCCTTCACCTGATGTTTGATATCATTATCCCAGGAAAATATAACATGACCCTTATCTGGAATAAGCACATGAACTTCTTCATCAAGATCTCCAGAGAAACACAGGTATTGCACAGATATCTCCAGAGGATCACAGTAAACTGTCTTTCAATTCAGATTGAACTGCACATTTGATGACCTTTGCCTTGACTCTCTTATGACAGCAAAGTTGTTTTATTTTAAAGCACTACTAGCAACTCATTTTCATCGTTATCTCCAAAACAGCAGAAATTTTCATTAGAGGCTGATTTTTAATTGTTTACCTTACTGCATCCAGGAAACCTTTGAGCTAAGTACTTGGATTTTATACAAGTGCATAGCTGATTTGTAAATCATGTCAGTTGGCAGTTTAGAGAAACACATTCATCCACTTATGAATGGAACCTCATGCACAAGACACTAAGAACGTATGAGAGAGTATTTGTACTCTCATTACATTGCATTCATTACAAAAGCACAGGAAACTGTCAGTAATTGAAAGGGAATGCAAGTAACTATAATTTTCTGAACTGATTTCATTTAATCTAGGAAACTATATGCGGTTTGTGTGGGAACTATAACGGCAATATGAAGGATGATTTTGAAACTCGAAGCAAGTATGTGGCATCAAATGAATTGGAATTTGTCAATTCTTGGAAAGAGAATCCTCTCTGTGGAGATGTGTACTTTGTAGTGGACCCCTGTAGCAAGAACCCATATCGTAAAGCGTGGGCAGAAAAGACATGTTCCGTCATCAACAGCCAAGTCTTTTCTGCCTGTCACAACAAGGTAAGAATTAATTTGACCTTTTTATTTATAGGTGTAACCTGTATTCTTACAAAATGCTCACACTTGATTTTTGTCTTCCCCAAACCATTTTGATAAAATATAAAATTTGTATGTCTTATTTATGTTAATTTTCATCAGTCCTTTTGTAAGCACAAAAACTAAATAACAGCAGTAACTGAGTTTAAAATATCAGAGTGAAAAAAAATGAAGATTTGTCAGAAATTAGTCTGTTAATGATGCCTGATACTGAGCAATGGACTGCTTATTCTTTTGAAAACATTTAGCCTTTGTTAGAAAACCAAATTTAAGAAAAGCCTGTTCCCATCAGTAAATCAACAGCATTACTTAGAAGATGCAGATCATCCCAAGAGCAAGATAGCATCGATCCTCCTCTTTGTTTCAAGTTGCCCACTTTTTGGGAATAAAAATATGACAAGGTTCATCAGAACTAGACTCTCTGAAGGAAAAAATCTCCATTTTCAGGAGGTCAAAACAAGTGAGAAATGTGCAGAAAATTGCAGTGTTAGTGCATATCCATGGGGGATGTACAGCTGACAAGCTTAGACATGTGCCTGAGTGGATGTGGAACTGTTGGTTTTAGGCTAGCTGACTATACATAATATGTTCAGGGCTAGTCTGAATTTAGAAATACTTATCTGGCAAAACAACAACAGTTTCTATTGTTGATTCTATGTTCTTGCTAAAGAGATTTGCGCAAAGAGGATTATAACTGTGTTGAGTGTTCAGATGAAATATTAGTTGCTCTCACTTAATGGAATGTGTATTGTTTATCCCAGGGAAAAAGATGTTCAAATAGGCACAAAAGAATCCTAGAAAATTCGTGACTTCATTTTCCAATGCAGGTGAATCGCATGCCCTATTATGAGGCCTGTGTTCGCGACTCTTGTGGTTGTGATATTGGAGGGGACTGTGAATGCATGTGCGATGCCATTGCGGTATATGCCATGGCATGCTTAGATAAAGGTATCTGCATTGACTGGAGGACCCCTGAGTTCTGTCGTAAGTTTCTTTAAGTTCTCTTCAAACAGGTTCAAAAGAATATTAAAGTTACTGAGTATATTAACATGGCAACATAGGTAATTGTTTAATAAGAATCTCTTAACTTGCATTTTCTCTATGGGTAAATAGTTGACTTTAGCCATTTGAGTTTTGAAATCCGTAGTTTTCATTTGTTCTAAATTAACCAAAATACTATATACCTTTTTACCGTGTAATAATAAGAGAGAAAATAGGGTGGTCACAGATGTCAGACTGTTTCTTCTGCTGCCACTGTATAGTGAAAAGTTGATTGTCAGCAGAGGGAGTATGAAATCAAAAAAAAACAAAATCAAAACCAACCATGTTTCTTTTTAGCTATTATGAAATCACCTTCTGAGTGAATGTCAAGGAAATAAAGACAGCTGTGCTGGCTGGAACACTGTAAAACAGGAAAAAGATATCAAGATGTTCCAGAACACAATATATGAAAGAAGAAAGAGGATGACTGTGTTACAAAGGAATGCTAGAGTTATAATTTTGATGGTTTCTTTTCAACATTTCTCTATATTATACATTAAAATTGCAGAAGTGCCTGCATACTGAATTTGTGAAAAAGAAACTGAATTCGCTGGAGCGTAAATTTTAATTACATCAGAAGTTAATAACGTCGGTGACAGAATTTTTTATGAAAACTGTTTATTAATTTTGTCCTCCCTCTAATCCTTTCCAAATAAGATGCCATTAATTTGAAAAAATCTGATTTTCTCTCTTGCTTATCTTTTTAGCTGTCTATTGTGAGTATTATAATTCTCACAAAAAAACAGGAAATGGTGATGCTTATTCTTATTACTACAACAGTGACAACTGCACCTGGCATTACAGGCCTTGTAATTGTCCAAATAAAAACTACAAATATGTCAACATTGAAGGTAATAAGTTATAACCAGGAAACAGTAACATAGTAACTATTTTCAATGCTGTTTTTAAATCAGTCACACCACAGTTAAATAGTGGTGTTCTAATTGATGCCATTTTGATGATCTTTTCCTTAATACTACAATACATAATCAATTCAGTACCTGTGCTACATCTAGTTTATACTGAGCTATCTTGAGAAGAAATTGTCTGTCTTGCACCAAACTAAAAGAATACACATGGAGAAACCATTTAATATTTTAGTTAGATAAGTGGATGGATATAGTTGGAGAAACTACGGGGAAAAAAATAATTACTACACAGGCAGACCCTTCTCTGAGGATGACTTTGGAAATGCTTACCTGAGTAGATGATGTTGCAAACAATACAATAACTGTAATTTTATTATTTATAATGACTGTAAATGTTAGATACTAGACTATAAATAGTATAAATTGAATGTTGGTCTCTGAGATATGTAGAATAAAATTCTGTTCCCCTTTTTTCAGGCTGTTACAACTGTTCTCATGATGAATACTTTGACCATGACAAGGAGAGATGCATGCCCTGTGGTACGCAGCAACCTATATACTCATTCTCTTTCTGTACAGTAACTGGAAAAAATGGCAAAACATTTGTATATTCTCAAAAAATGTATTTTTTCTCATGTCTCTTAATAATGAGTGTTCATCCAAACACAACTTTAATTCAAAATAACCCTATTGGCGTACTGCTAGTATGTAAAACTTGAGTTTGCAAATAAAGCAATGAAAAGAACTAATTAAAAGGAGGAATAGAGTAGGGAATACTGTAATACCAAAGCTGGATGAATCTAACTGATTTTAGTTAGCAAGGTGGAAAGTTATATTCATTGTAAATGTGAGTACTCTTCACAATCTGGGTCTTCCTGAAAGTTTATTGGTGTTCTTATCTGTGTCAAGGGCTGCCCTAGCAGAGACACCCTTCATTTCAGAAGACCATTTATAGAACAGGAAAAGACCTAGCTAAGGAACTCTACTCTCTTTTTAGAGTTGTTTTTTTTTTTAATAAATTATTTCAACTTAAGCTTTATTACTATATGATTTACTTCCATGAAAACTTAATAATGTTTTGGATAGATTCTACCTTTGGATTTTCATGCAGATGTTTAAAAACAAAACCAAACCATCAAGCACAATTTTTCTGATGTTACAGAATTCTCACCTGCGTAACCAGGATCTCAGCTTGTGGTCTTTTTTACATGCAAAATCCATTTTTCTATTATTCCTAAAAAGTGGGGTGCCCTTAAGCATAAAAAATCATAAGAAAGGTAGCACAAACTTACTTGTTTTCATTATTATTATGAGATGTATCAATATCTTTGTCATTGTTTAAGTCCTAACATGTGAAATGTACCAATGAAATATGTAATATTAAGCATTTTCAAGAATATACCACTATTTAACACAATACTTTGAAAATTTTCTGAAATTTGCCTTATTTGGAAAATTTTAATATACTTTCATTCACAAACCTAAACTGTTCTACCTTTACACAACAGGAGATGAAAGCACTAGTACCATACCTCAGACATCTTCACCTTCAACAGGTTAGTTCATTTAGTTAGCTAAAATAGTACTTACACATTCATATATATTAATGTATGTCCCCATATGTTTTTATGAAGTAAGCATTATCTATTTTTGCATTATATAGAGTAGCATCACCAGTATCACATGCATAAGGTGTAATGGTAAAATTACCAAATTACCAATACCAAATTTTCCCCAGTCTGAAAGAGTTTGAGTTGTACAGCCCAGAGAAGAGAAGGCTCTGGGACAACTAGTGGCCTTTCAGTACTTAAAGGGGCCTTACAATAAAGATGGCAACAGACTTAGTAGGTCCTGTAGTGATAGGACAAGGGATAATAGTTTTAAACTAAAAGAGGGTAAATTCTGACTAGATATAAGGAAGAAATATTTTATATTGAGGGTGGTGGAGAATTGAAAGAGGTTGCACAGAGAAGTGGTAGATGCCCCATTACTGGAAAGATTCAAGGTCAGGCTAACAGGGCTTTGAGCAACCTGGTCTAGTGGAAGACATCCCTGCCCATGGCAGAGGGGGAGAAAACTAGATGATCTTTAAAGGCCCTTTCCAACCCAAAGCATTCTATGATGTTCAAAATCCCACAGGAATTTTACCACAGTTCTTAGTGGTTAGTGGCCATACAACACTGAAAATTTAAGAAGGAAATTCATGGAAATGCACGACTGAGTACACAGAACCCCTATCTCCTGATCCTGGAAAGGAATCTATATATACTGATCTTAAATATGTCAGATATTCTATTAATTTCCCCAAAGCCAGATGGTATTGTGAAAACATTACGCTGTCAGCTGTGTGAATAATGAAATACAATTCCATCTTTCCTACTGTGCACAAGTATTTATGTCAAATTCACTTTAAAGAGCTGAAGAAAATACTATCAAGTTTCTGTAAGAACCCCTGTTAACGTAGTCACTGCACATAATAGCAAAGGGATAGATAGAGAACTTCTGTCTGGTAATGGTAGTTACCAGACAGAAGTTCTCTAAGAAGAGAAGTTACCAACTCCTAGTAGCTACTACTAGGAGTTATAAGATAGTGCTTTTAATTAAAAAAAAAAAAAAAAGTTTTATATAGGTATATTGTAAATAGATTACCAAGAACTATTTCTTATCCTTTAATTTTGATTTTTTTCCTCTTAGTAACAACAACTCCGCCTAGAGTAACAAAAAGCTCTACCACCGGTACCCTACCAACAGTACCAAGTGTTTCTTCTGTAGCTACTATATCAACTGAGACTATAAATCCAACAGTAACTTCCAAAATCACAGTTCCAAGACCTTCACCAGCATCACCTCTTCTCACAAGAAAATCCACAACTGGTATGTTTTTAATGTTACAGTTGAGATATCACTCTGCTAGGAAATCATGAAGTAGGCTTCCAGAAAGGAGTTTGTAAAGCAGAGGTGTTCAGAAGTGGAGATTGAAAGTGCATGGAGAGAAAAAGGATATTGACACTAGGTTAAAAATACAACCAAAAATCACTTCTGTGACTCATCTGAGAAACACTTTAGAAGTTTTATAGGCAGTGAGCCAGCTCAGCTCCAGATGGATTTATTAGGTCAGCTTCAGCGTGTTTTCCAAAACTGGTTCAGTTATGCAGTCTTATTTGAGGAGCATCCAACCTATTAACTCTGAATCACTCAGAATCACCACCAAGCAGAATCACACAGGTACCAGTGCAGCCAGCAGCTTTGCCTAGGATTCTAGAGCAATGTCAACAGGAGGATGACTTCTCCAACATAAATTACATTCTGATTCTATGGGTCACATATAATCAAAAAAACACGTAGCTTCTCACCAACATGTATTTCAACTAATAAGCTATCTGGACCCAGGGAAAGCAGAATTAAAAAGAGGTCCCACGGGAGTCAAAACACAGCTTCAGAGATTGCCACCATGACAGGTGATTTTGGGATCTGCACTGGGACAAGGAAAGTCCTATAGCATGATGTTATTTAGCTTTGCAACACATATTACAGAAAGCTGAAAATGTGTCTGATTTGGTACATAAGAGAAGCCAATGAAATTGGCATCTGGCAAAGCCCTTAGAAACTGTGAAAAAAAAAAAGTGAAAACAAAGCTAACTGCTTAGAAAAATTATATGAAATTAATTATATGAAAATAATCTAATACAAGAAAAATACAAAAAAAATGAGAACAAAGAAAGATATGAGACAACAGAAAACACAGACAAATAGAAAAATATTTAGCAAACTTATGAGATCATGAATACAAATGATTACACAGAAAATATTCAAAAGATCAAGGGTGAAAACTGAGTCTCTGGAATATACCTTCCTCATCATTTATTTTAAATTGATTAATTGATTACTCACATTATATTTCTACCTTTACTCCAAAAGAACATACAACGTTGATTTTTACCACACCAAACATGACTACAACCATCATTACCCCTTCCATAACAACGTCAGCAAAAAGAACCATCAAACCAAAGGCTACACCTGTTGCTTCATCAACTGCTGCTTTGAGAGAGACAGAAAAAGTAACCATCACCACACCCCCCTTCAGGACCATCATCAAAAAGGAAACGACAGTCACCTCAATACCTATTCAAACCACATCTCAGATCACAACTTTCAGCAAGTCTGAACTAACAACAGTAGGTAAATACCACTTTCTGATATCTGCCAGATGAAGCATTACTCACAAGACACATATCAGCGTATTCCCTACTAAATAAAAAAGCATTCTTACAAGTTGTCTCAGCATTGCATATAGATAGGAAAGGATATAGATATGCAAATGTGTCATGTCAATGGAACAAGCATCTGGCATCCAAATATCATCTTACACCTAATATTTCTGTTTGAGACAATATACTTTCTCCAAATTGAGGCAAAAATATCTCTAAGGTTCAAAACGAGTTCTTGAAAACTCACAGATGGCAGAATATGTGTTCCCCATAGCCAGTGTAACATTTTTTCCTAAACACAAATATGGAGGAATTTCACTTTGGGGGGCCAGGTACTCCGTAAGCTAAGAAGGATGGTCTCCTCTGAGGTTGTATGACAGTGTCAATTGCTAGGTTAGCAACAGACACCAGTGGCTGGGTTAGGATGCAGAGGTAAGACTACTATTGTGAAGGGCAGATGTACACTCTCTTCCAGTACATGCTTCTCCCACAGAGCATCGTTTGTGTTCACATATCTGGGTCTTCTTGTGTCAGCAATTACGGCTTCCTCTGAGGAAGTATCACAAGCCACTTTAACTAGAAGTTAACCTTACCAACTCTCAACCATTACTAATGCTCGCTCTTCCTTACTTTACAGAGAGTGAGGGAACCCAAGCAACCACGCTGCACCACCAAGTCCCAGTAGGTGAGTAAAAGGTAGCTGAGAGATGCCCTTGGCCTAAGACTCTGCTTTACTTACCTCAGCTTTCCCAGAGGATGTTCTTAGTCTGAAATGCCTTGGAGGGGAGAGATACATATCCAAAGAAGCACTTCTTCCCTCAGAAGCACCAAGAAGAGACAGGGGTTGCTGAATTATCATAGGGCACCTTTTAGGCCCAGCTCTTGCCTTGTTTATNGGAGCCATTGGACCATTTCTACTGCTTGCCCAGTAAAAGTCAGTGGGATCCAGTGCTGCCTTTCATGCCCCCACCGATACCCTGGGGCTTCTGCCTGGGAATTGTCCATCTCCTTTGCTCTGCCACCTTTCCCTCTTGCCCTGACACCCTCAGTCAACCGTTGCTTTTCTTTCTGTAGTTGTCACCCACAGAAGACCAACTCTGCCACACCAGCATCTCATTACTCAGAAGACCACCCCTTCCACATCTACCAGCAGTACCTCTGTCTCGAGAGTGGCCAGCCCTGCCAGCAGCACAGAAGTTCCACTGAAAGGGACGTCTCTGAGTCCTAGCTCTTTTCCTGCCGCATCAGCCTCATCTGCTTCTTCCGCCTCAACTGTGTCTTCAACACAGTTGAGACCATCACATCCTGGTAAGCTCCCTCCAGCCCTTCCTGCAACTCTGCCTGATCCTTCTGGCTCCCACCATTCTCTTCTAAGCAGCACATCCTGCACAGGCTTCAGTTTTGGTATTTGTTCTCAATTACCATTGCCCTTGCTATGGGACACAGCTCCTGGTACATACATGACCCTGACATATATCCTCCCGTGCCATTTCAGCGGTCCGGCTCTGGGTGACAGGCAGTTATTGGATTACAGGCATGTATGAGTTCCTGCCCTACAGCTAGCAGAGATAAGCTAACACCCTCTCTCCTTACAGAGGTGTCCCTCGAAGTGCACAATGGGGAGGACAGAAGGCAGTGATACTGGAAACATGGTTACAGTTTACGTATCAGGACAATTTTGGATAGGAAACAGAACACAAGGCATGCTCTCCATCTAATGGATGCTTAGGGCCTGGCACACTGATGACTAGTGTGGATCAAATGCACCTCCTTGGCCAGTGCTAACCCTGTGTGCAAAAGAATCCCCAGTGGAATGTGGGCAAGAAGGTATAAACACAGTTCCAGGCTAAAGTTCTCCCACTTAGACCCACTGGGCTCCATATTGCCTGTGTTGTCTTAGTGTAGAACAGGACAGCCTCATTTGAGGAGACGCCACAAAATGCTTTGCCTAGAATCCTTCCCAAGACTCAACCATTCTTTCCTCTAGTCACTTTCTTTATAGCAAGGGAGCCAACCAGAGCAAAGACTCCAACTAGTAAAGTAGTAATAGGTGAGTGCTCTGGTCAGGAGAGAGTTAAGAGTAACCCATGGCCTATTCCTGTCCCTTCCATAGCTTCAGATCTTCCATGTATCATTTCTAGCACAGTCCACAGCAGGCAAATGTTAGACAACGTGCCAGCCAGTGGAATCACACATGAAAATAGAGATTCCTCTTCCCCTGTCAAAAGCTCCAGGAGGAAGGACAGAGACAATTTGTTAGAAAACACCCTTAAAAACATCACCAACCTGGAAGTCTAAGCAGTGTGATAAAATGGGACAGACTGGGGGTCAAGGCCCTGATCATGCCTTCATTCCACATACACTACCACAAAGATTCCACTCCAAAAAATCCCAAATGAAAACTTTAATCTGATGCCTCATTACCCAAAATTGACATCTGCATTCCCTTGGCAGCTTTTACCCATGAGAAGACAACCATGCCACACGTTGTGCCACTTCGCACCACACAGAAGACCAGCGCCACCTCCTCTGCCAGCAGCACCTCCAGGACCTCTGTCTCCACAGAGGCCAGCCCTGCTAGCAGCACAGAAGCCCCTCTGACAAGGATGTCTCTGAGTCCCAGCTCTCTGCCTGCCCCCAGCAGCCCCCTCAGCACCCGGCTGCCATCTCCCACCACTTCCACGTCAGTCCCAGCCACCAGCCCCAGGCCTACCCCTACGACACTAAGGCCCAGGCCCTCATCCACAACGACCATTGCTCCAGAAGAGTCTCCTGCACCAGAGTCCTCTGCACCATCTACGGCCAAAACCAGCCCGCTGCCTTCATCTGCTTCTTCCCCCTCCTCAACTGTGGCCTCAACATGGCTGAGCTCCTCACGCCCTGGTAAGGCTTTTTCTTGCCTTTTGCACTGCTCTGTCTGCTGTCCCAGCTCTACTGCTTCCTTTTTCCTCTCCGGCAATGCACACTACTTGGGTTGTGGTTTTAGTTCTTCCTTTCCATTCCCCTTTCCCTGGCAGCGGCACTTCGGTGTGTCCTGACTTTGATTTGACCCAGGAACACTGATTTTTGTAGTGGAGATTGGTTTTCCTGCTTGGGAAGGGACAAACTTTATGCTGTCCCTGATCCTTGGAGGGAAACATGTACAGCTGCAGAGGGTCTTCATCCAGGGACAGGCATATGGAGTTCCTGTTACGGGAAAGATGCACTTAGGTCTGTCCTTATCACCCATCTTGGGGAGAATCTAAACAGGTGACCGAGGGAAGGACCAGATCCTCACTCCGCTGCCTTGATAGAGTAGAATCAGTGTGGCAAGATGCTTCCTTTCCTGCACTTGTCCTCCATACGGATTCTGCCCACCAACTTTGGATTCCCCTCCTGCACTCCTCAGCTGACCTCTCCTTCTCTCCACAGCCTTCACCCACGAGAAGACAACCGTGCCACACGTCGTGCTACCTCGCACCACACAGAAGACCAGCGCCACCTCCTCTGCCAGCAGCACATCCAGGACCTCTGTCTCCACAGAGGCCAGCCCTGCTAGCAGCACAGAAGCCCCTCTGACAAGGATGTCTCCGAGTCCCAGCTCTCTGCCTGCCCCCAGCAGCCCCCTCAGCACCCGGATGCCATCTCCCACCACTTCCACGTCAGTCCCAGCCACAAGCCCCAGGCCTACCCCTACAACACTAAGGCCCAGGCCCTCATCCACAACGACCATTGCTCCAGAAGAGTCTCCTGCACCAGAGTCCTCTGCACCATCTACGGCCAAAACCAGCCCGCTGCCTTCATCTGCTTCTTCCCCCTCCTCAACTGTGGCCTCAACATGGCTGAGCTCCTCACGCCCTGGTAAGGCTTTTTCTTGCCTTTTGCACTGCTCTGTCTGCTGTCCCAGCTCTACTGCTTCCTTTTTCCTCTCCGGCAATGCACACTACTTGGGTTGTGGTTTTAGTTCTTCCTTTCCATTCCCCTTTCCCTGGCAGCGGCACTTCGGTGTGTCCTGACTTTGATTTGACCCAGGAACACTGATTTTTGTAGTGGAGATTGGTTTTCCTGCTTGGGAAGGGACAAACTTTATGCTGTCCCTGATCCTTGGAGGGAAACATGTACAGCTGCAGAGGGTCTTCATCCAGGGACAGGCATATGGAGTTCCTGTTACGGGAAAGATGCACTTAGGTCTGTCCTTATCACCCATCTTGGGGAGAATCTAAACAGGTGACCGAGGGAAGGACCAGATCCTCACTCCGCTGCCTTGATAGAGTAGAATCAGTGTGGCAAGATGCTTCCTTTCCTGCACTTGTCCTCCATACGGATTCTGCCCACCAACTTTGGATTCCCCTCCTGCACTCCTCAGCTGACCTCTCCTTCTCTCCACAGCCTTCACCCACGAGAAGACAACCGTGCCACACGTTGTGCCACCTCGCACCACACAGAAGACCAGCGCCACCTCCTCTGCCAGCAGCACCTCCAGGACCTCTGTCTCCACAGAGGCCAGCCCTGCTAGCAGCACAGAAGCCCCTCTGACAAGGATGTCTCCGAGTCCCAGCTCTCTGCCTGCCCCCAGCAGCCCCCTCAGCACCCGGATGCCATCGCCCACCACTTCCACGTCAGTCCCAGCCACCAGCCCCAGGCCTACCCCTACGACACTAAGGCCCAGGCCCTCATCCACAACGACCATTGCTCCAGAAGAGTCTCCTGCACCAGAGTCCTCTGCACCATCTACGGCCAAAACCAGCCCGCTGCCTTCATCTGCTTCTTCCCCCTCCTCAACTGTGGCCTCAACATGGCTGAGCTCCTCACGCCCTGGTAAGGCTCCCATTCTCCTGTTCCACTGCTCTGCCAGCCCTTCACTGCTCTCCTCTTTTCTTCCAACCTTCCTTTCATGCATCTTTTCTTCCTTTTCTGCCCATAGCCAAACCTCCAGTTTGTTTCCTAATTTATCTACATTTCCTGCATTCCCACTTCCACCGGCATTTTCATGTGACTGGCCATTGGTTTCACCCAAGGGAACTGGTTTCTTCCACAGTCCTTAGCCCATCTTGTTGGGAATGCCCGGAAACCATGCTGTTCCTTGGAAGGAGACAGGCTTGGCACACTTACCCAACCTGTGAAGGCCTTTGGGAAAGCCTGCTTGCTGACAGCCATTTCATTTGACACGTATCAGGGCTGAGGTCTTTGCCATTTATGGACAAATTAGTATATATGACCAGAGGTCAGATTAAAAATGAGGACAAATTGCGCCTCCTGAGAGAGGCCTTTATGTTTAGTTTTCCTCAGAGCTGTCTGCAGTTAGAGGCTCTCCCCAGGGGTTGGGCCGCCACCTGCAGTCCATCCTCCATAGCCTGAGACCGCCTCTGGCACGGGTCAATGACTTGGCACTATTTGGGTTACCAACTGTCAGTCTGAAGAGCTCTGACCGCAGCAGTGAAGCACACACGTCCCGAATGGCACCCTGTAACCGGGATTGTCAGGGCCTGCGGGGCCTCACACCAGTTTGAGTTACAATAATACAGTTTGCTGGTTTTCCTCTCCACGTGTAAAATAGATCTCATTCTTTTCCCTGGGTAGGTAGCCTGGGCTTTGAGGTCCATTGACACACAGAAGGCCACTGAGGGTCCTCTTTTGGGGACAGGCAGAGGGGTGTTTGCAGGCTAGAAGGTACACTTTGGCCACTGTAATTATCCCCCCCTTTTGGGGGAGAAACCAGACAGGAGCCTGAGGGAAGGAACCACAACCCCACTCTTTGGTCTTGATGTGCAAGACAGAGCAATACAGACCTGTCTTTCCTAAACATGCCCCTGGCAGAGTGATTCTGCCCCACCTCCTTTGCATTCCTCTCTTGCCCCAACACTCTCCTGACCCTTGCTTTCTCCTAACAGCCTTCACCCACGAGAAGACAACCATGCCACACATCGTGCCACCTCGCACCACACAGAAGACCAGCGCCACCTCCTCTGCCAGCAGCACCTCCAGGACCTCTGTCTCCACAGAGGCCAGCCCTGCTAGCAGCACAGAAGCCCCTCTGACAAGGATGTCTCCGAGTCCCAGCTCTCTGCCTGCCCCCAGCAGCCCCCTCAGCACGCGGATGCCATCGCCCACCACTTCCACGTCAGTCCCAGCCACCAGCCCCAGGCCTACCCCTACGACACTAAGGCCCAGGCCCTCATCCACAACGACCATTGCTCCAGAAGAGTCTCCTGCACCAGAGTCCTCTGCACCATCTACGGCCAAAACCAGCCCGCTGCCTTCATCTGCTTCTTCCCCCTCCTCAACTGTGGCCTCAACATGGCTGAGCTCCTCACGCCCTGGTAAGGCTCCCATTCTCCTGTTCCACTGCTCTGCTGGCCCTTCACCGCTCTCCTGCTTCCAACCTTCCTTCCACACATCTTTTCTTCTCACCCACAGACCTCACTCAGCTGTTATTTCCCACTTTAGATGTGTTCCTACTCCCATTGTCATCAGCATTTTGTCCCTGGTTTGACCTAGGGATACACAACTGTCCCACTGAGCCTGGTCTGGCTGCGTGGCACGATGCAGGCAGTACACTGTGTTCCTTGAAGGGAGGCAAGGACATGCAGAGAGGGTCCTCTTCTTGTGATAAGCAGAGGGTGCTTGTGTGCTGGAAGGTACTATTTCAGTGCCATACTTGTCCTGCAATATCTTGGGAGAAGCAGGATGGGAGCCTGAGAGAAGCCAACAGATCCCCACTCCTCTGCCTTATCATCAAGACTTACTCTTGCAGTGAGGCAAGAAGGTGCTTGCCCTGCACATGCTCCTGGCAGAGTGATTCGGCCCCACTTCCTTTGCATTCCTTTCTTGCTCCAACCCTCAGATGACCCTTGCTTTCTCCTAACAG
>VXBZ01004129.1:20205-74283 GCA_013399135.1 Heliornis fulica | reverse complement strand
GTAATTTTAGTAGCATTGCTACTAAAATTATTATTGCAGAGTAGGGCAAGGTGAGATTTTTTTTTTGTTTTTTGTTTTTTTTTTTGTTTTGTTTTGGTTTGGTTTGGTTTGGTTTTTGGTTTTTGGTTTTGGTTTTGGTTTTGGTTTTGGTTTTGGTTTTGGTTTTGGTTTTGTTTTTTTCAGAGGATGGCAATAGAGAAAGTATGTTTATAGAACCTGTGACTTTACTGTGCTTTGGGGGGACTTAGTTTGGGAAGACATTGAAATCTGTGGAATTCTCCAGTGAGCATCCTTTCTGTCCCAGCCACAAGAGCACCAGTGTGCTTTTGCATTAGGCCGTCTCCTGTACGTCGTGGAAAAGACGCTTCATTTTGCTACTGCTACAACCCCATCGTCCTTCTGGGAATGCTGTCCCAAGGACTCAGCCTAAATCTCTGCATTTGTTTGTGAAGCACTGTTCAATTTTGGCTGTGTTCTGCTGGTAACTGGCACCAGATGATGGATGTGACAGTGCCAGCTACATAACACGCCAGCAAGGCCTCGTGCTGTTACTGCAACACTACCAGCATAGTCGAGTAAGTTGTTTTTTGCAGAATGAGCAGGAGTGGGAGAGGATTCTAACAAATAAGAACTCTCGCACTTCCAAAGCTAAAGCCAGAGTAGCTTCCAGGGTTTATTTTGTGAAGATACAATAGAGTTTTTATTTTTTATTTTTATTCTGTTGTTATCCAAATTAACAATGATCATTCAGAATTCTGGTATTTTACAATGAATTTACAGTATAAAGGGTACTGTTTTTCTTAGGCTGTGCATTTCCTGCTATGTCTCACTCTTCCATCCCAAAGGAATTGTTACTTGATCATATTTAGTGGGCATTAATGAAAAATATTTTGTCAAAACATGAAGTGATCTTTCTCATTTTGTGCTGAATGACCAGATCTTTTTAAAAAGATTTTCCCCTTTGGCTAGTGCTTCTGACTTCTCCATGGGTTATGGGACCTACCTCCACATGATCCTTTTTGCAAAGGAGAGTAAGCAAGGGAGATAGAGCAAAATGTACCCAGGGTCCTGCAATTGCACAGGTATGGTCTCTGCGGCACACAGAATAACACCCAGGTCTGACAGGCTGCCTTGAGGGCAGAATAAACCTGACAGCTCCTCTTGATGGCTTTGGTCAGCTCTAACCTTTGGTGGACGGTAAGGACTTGTTCTTTCCTATGCAGTTTCTTCAGCCAGGATCATAAATGGAGTTGTGCCTGTCAGCAGACAGATGAATTCCTGCTGGGGCTCTCCAGTGGCCTTAGCACAGCTCAGCCATTGTGTCCCCTCCCCTAAACCAGCTCGAAAGTGATGAATAAATCATCACAGTGCTCGAGTAGTGTTGTGGTAGTCCATGTGGAAAGTGATGCAACCAGAGCAGTTACAATTGCCAAACAGCAAATGTCTGCTGGGTAAGTCCCTGAGTGGGCAGTGGCAATGAGCTGCATCTGGTTGATAATCACCATATCCCCACCTGATCCCCTCTGAAGTATTTTCAGAGTCGACACTGCTCTGGGTGCGGGAGATGTTAAGGAAACTGAAGGTCTGAAGTCTGCCTCTGCAATGCTTGACCATAGCTTCCTGCAGGATTTAGAGATCAGTCAGGAGCAGTAGTGGAGTCACGGGGGTCAAGCACCCCCATAGGCACAGGGCCCTAAAAAATGTGACAGGTGAATGATATAAGCGTATAATCTGTTGTTATTAGTTAATAAATTAAGTACCCACCACTGGCCACAAAGGAGATGGTTGCCCCCAGAGCACTGATGCCCATGCTTGCTGATGGGAGGAAGGTCCCAGGCTTCCATGGCTCAGAGAGGTGATTTACAGGCAATGCATGGACCATATACATCCCCTGGATATCTAAGTGGTCATGGTAAATATAGCATCTGGGATAGTTAGTGGTGATAGAGGATAAAGGAATAGTGTTACTTATAGGTGATACCATCATGGGTTACCAGCAGCAAGCGTTTTGTGTGGTGTCTGTCTAAGAAAACTGTTTGTTTTGGCTTGGGAGATCTATACATCAGGAGTAATAATTAAAAAAAAAAACCCAAAGTCAGGGAAAAAAGTGCTAAACAATATAATTTCATGTTCTGCTCAGCTCCAGCTCTAAAGTTTCGACACTTTCTTACAGCACAATTTTATACTTGTTTCACTTACTGATTCTAGGCTAGCCATGCAAAATATTGCTATTGTTGCAACTGCCCCAGACAATCCATATTTAGCTTGATATGGAAGAGAGGTAACTATTGTAATTTATGCTTCTTTTAGGGACAAAAAAGTAGCCAGATAAGTGTATTTGATTTTATAGTGTAGAACAGGAATTGCTAGAAAAAAAGGTGTTTTACATTTCCAGTTGCATATAGAATGCAAAAATCTAACCCAATATTTCTCTGGTTTGTTAATTGGTTCTCTGAAATGAAGCACAGGTAGGAATTGCAGTGATCTGTATTCCCATCAGATGATAATCTGCAGGACAACTGTTAAAGGAGAATGTTACAACTTTGCCCCATTCTGTTACCTAGATTGCATGGTCTGAGGTGATCTGGAATTTTATTTTAAAATAACATCAAAATAACCTCAGCCAGGCAAAAAAAATATCTAAAGTAATTATAAGGCAATAGAAATTTATCTAAAAGAGAGGTATGAACACCTATGAGTGTTCAGAATGTCAAGTGTATCCATGAATTTTAGTAAGCTTTTGGAAATAATAGGGAATATATAATTACAGGTAATTGCTTAATCTGAAAAAAAAATTGATAGACACTATGAAGAGGTATTGGATAATGCTGCTTCTACTTCTTTAAGATGGAGCGAGTATTCCTATACTCCATTCAGGATAAACAAAGACAGTAGAAAATCCTTTTGTCTGGGTTTGAAAAGAAACTGCTCAAGAAGGATTTTACTGCAACTTGTTGAAGGTTCTGCATCCTCAGTGCCCCTTTTTCTGTTGGAAGTGGAAGGAGTTGGTGCTCAGCCTTACCCCGTCCTTGAAACCTTTTGTGCTTCAGCCTCTCCATGCAGAACACCTAACCTGAAGCTGTGAAGCCTCAAAGGTAAAGACAGGAGATACAGGAGTTACTCCTGTTACAGGAGTTACATGCCGCATCTCATCAGCTGTTTGTATATATAACCCACAGCTCTTGCTAAGGGTGAGTTTTTTTGGGTTTTTTTTTTCACACAGATCAAGGAGAACTGGTTGTTTGCCAGTTCTGAGAATAAGAATTGCCACCAGTGCTCCTCGGACAATCTTTTCCTCTCAGACCATTCAGAAGAAAGTTTTCTGATGAAAGAAAAATAAATCATTCTTAGGTAGAGTGATTTGGTTTTCATTGATTCACCTTTCTGATTCAATTGCTGTCGGAAAGAAGACGCTGGGAGACTGAAGGTAGTGACTACCTTTTATTGTCTCAACTACTTGCAGGAACTTCATGTGATTTTATACTTTTTAGTTACATTACAGCAATTTGAGTGTCAGTACATGATTGGATAACAACTTGTTTTTGCAAGTATTGATTGGTTAGTACTTAGCAGAAAAACATGTTTTAAGTTTACTGATCAGGGGTTCTAGATAGGAGCTAAGAGCGTGAGAACCAAACAAGACTGTTTTGAGAGAATTCAGCTAGCTTCTGAAAAACAACATGGGAACGAGAATGTTTTGGGAACCGAACTGAAAACAGGGCCTTCGCATAACTCATGATGCTCTCTTTCTCATGGTATTCTTTCTTCTTTGTTCCCTGTTTACCACTTAGGCCTCATCTTGTTCTTCTGTACTTTTCCATCTGTAATTGGCATCAACTGTAACATGTCCGGCTGTTCACATCCTCGGTCAGATAACCATTCTTTAACGATGTCCTCCACAAATTGCCTGATAAAGTACTGCTGAATAGTGGCAATGGTTTGATGATTTCCCAAATATTCTATACTGTGAATATTTTATAGTGATGTTTTTATAAATTACTTTCTGTGATGAATGCAGTTCCGAAGTGACTGAAAGTGCTTATTGTGAGATCCCAACAAAGTTACTCCAGGTACCCTGCAATCTCATCTTGGATTCTTCTATGATCATAAAAATAGAGAAGATAAACTGTCTAATACATCTCTTTTTGTCCTCAGTGTTATTTGACATTTTTAACTAGATCAATTAGAAACTACTAACTGAGCTTGAAGCTTTACTGAAACCCTGCTAAATCAACTTCTTTAAAAGGTGAATTGTATAAACAGAGGCTTAAATGTGTAAGAAATGTTCCACATACTGAGCCTAACAAGAAGTTAATAAAAGAGAATTGTCGCTGCCAAGAGTATTTCTGGATTCTCATGTTTCAATAGAAAGTCGTTTCTTACTAGACTATGATTAATAGCTGCAGCATTTCTGAGCCAGTGGCTGCCAGATGTCCTTCTAGCTCTGCAGAGGACAGAGTGACATGAGTAGCTGCCATGCTCTGAAAACGCTGTGTTTACTGCATGTACTCCAATTACTTCCATACACTTATAACTTCTGTATACTCCTTCTGTATATTGTCTTAATTAAAATAATGGAGGAGCTCAAATTGCAAGATACTTCTGTAGGAGCTCTTTGAATATTAATTCAAATCTGGAATCTCTATTTTCTGTTTGTGGCATATTTCATACTGAGAAGTAGATTGTATTTAGTCTCACCAAAACATAATGCAGACAGTTAAAAAAGAAATACCTTTCTGCACAGTATGAAGATTTTCAAAGCAATTCCTACTCTTTTCCTAAAAAAGTCCCTTTGTGTGCGAAGATGTAGCACCTAACATTCCCATTCCTAAATAATCTGACTTGAATCTAATTTACTTGGTATTTGTAATTTGGTCATTATACGAAACGAACTTCTCCAAATATTCCTCAATGGAAGGCAAAGCTACTTTTATATATAAATCTGGGAAAAGGTAATGTGAAGTTACTGTCATGATGCATTATTTATCCCGTTCCTTTGTGGGAATACAGGCCATGTTTATATCACTTCTGCAAAAAATAGCATACTATTCATCCTTATTGTTGACATTCATAAACCTTTATTTGGAATGTTGCTAAGGAATCAAAATTCCTGTGATTAAATAGATCTAATGAGATATACCATGCCACTTCTGTACTGTCATGGGTATTTTCAATCCTCACCCAAAAATGAAGAGAAACTTATATATAATTGTCTGAAACCAAAATCACTGGGAGATGCCATTTTTGTAGGGAAAATGTTTTACCCATAGGGACCTTATGACACACTGCAGTAAGAGATTATCTTTTAAATATACAAGAAATTCCATCTGCAAACTTATTATTTGTTTTGAATTATTATTACCCTTTAAATAGTGGTCTATTACCTATTTTATTACATTTGGCAAATATTTTTCAAGAGATTCTCTTATACAGCAAAAGCCCAAGACCCAAGAAGACCCAAGCAGATAGAATGGCTTTGAATAGATCTCTTATCAAATATGAGATGTTACTTGGTCTAAGACTATTCAATATAATTTCTGGTCATCACATATCAGGTTACAATACTTCAATGAACATTTGGACAGGCATCTGCGATTCAACAAAACAGAAGATGGACTGAGTGATGCAACAAATCTTAAGAGAAGTTAAAAATAATCTTCTTTCAAATTAAGATACTTGTAAAACTTCCAAATCTAGACATGTTTTCAGAGTACAATGGGTATAAATTATGTGACAGCTCTGTTTTTGTTAATTTTTACTCAGCCTGGGAATTTCCTTTCTTATGCACACATTGCAGAAGATGCATAGTGCCATAAATGCATTTTTCCTTGGACAGAACTTCTGCTTTTATGAAAATTAAATTCCTGAGGTTGCTTAGTGTACATGCAAGCTCAGTCATCTCTAGAGGTTTGTAGTCATGCTTGCAGAGCATTACGCTTGCATGAAAACATCTAATTTGAAGCTCAGCAATGGAACTCTATTTTGATCAAATGGAGAGGAAAGAGCCATTTTGATTACAAGCTGGAAGTTACTGAGATTCTGGTGAGAGCGAAGGGAAGGAAGCAATTAGTAAAAACACTCATTTATTGGCCTCCAAATTTTACAAGCCAATCAGTTATAAAGCTTATAGTGGAAGTGTTGCTGTTCCTCTTTATTATTATTAATTGAGGAACACAAACAGCCTGAAGAAATACAATGTGTGTGTGAAGAGAGGATTCCCAGACAGAGAAAACTGTGACTCAGAAGGATGTGGCAGTTACACAGATGACTGTATACGCTCTCCTCACTGCCACTGATTCAGCATGCAAGGACATCTTCATCCTGATGTAATATTACCTTTGAGATTTTAAGTAATTTTTTTCCATCTGTGAATTTGTTGGGCTGTACTTTGAAACTCTGTAACATCAACAAAATCTCACAGCGAGGAGTTCCACAGCTTATATTTGCATTGTGTGAAGAAGCATCTGCTTCCGTTTGTTTCGAATGAGCCATCCACTAATTTAGTTCTCAGTTCTTGCACAGAAAGCTACAGGGAACAGGCATCTCCTGTCTCTTCTCTTCATGTCACCTGCAGATTATACAGATTACTCTAATACTCCCCTCTTTTTCCCAGGCTGAAGGCTGCTTTGTTTAGCTGCTCCTCATATAGAAGCGGGTTTGCACTTCAGATCGCACTGCCACTCTTCTCTGAACTGTTTCCAATTTTCATCTCTGTCTTTTTTTTTTCTTTTTGAGACCTGAGATACTTTAAGGTCCTTTCAGAAGGGATCTTGCTGAAGACCATGAGGGAATCTAAACACAGTGCATCTCTGTGTCACTGATATAAAAAAAATTCACGTTCTCCTTTAGAGAACTGCATCAGTATTCCCTGTACCAAGAGCTATGTTACCTTTTCTCTTATGCGTACTGTCCCATATGTGTAGTCGTGCCTTTGTTATTACCAGATGATTGAAAAATACTGCTTTATCATTTTAGGGTTAGAAGTGTAGTTGAGTGGGTTAGATCCCTGTCCTAGAAAGATTTCTGCACACACTTTATGTAACCAGAAAAACACCATTTAAGGAAAAGACAGCTTTTAAACAAACATTTGCATAAAGTTGATGCTAGTCCAGACTTCATATATAAAACCACTGTCCAGTATTTTTTTAGAGGATGAAATTGTCTTTTGTCAAGGCAACAGAATGTTTTAAAATCCTCTTTTATACACTACAGTAAAGGACTAGGAGTGTTTTATTCTTCTCCTTTGCTGCATCAGGCACCTGTGCTTTTAAAGAGTAAATATTAAACTGAGGGAGTTACAGGCATCCTTCTTTGTACAGGGACCCTCCAGCATAAAATCAGATAATTTTTATCAAGTCCTTGTACTGCTGATATAAAATTAAGCTTATTTAAAAACAGCCCAATAGACTAGATCTTAATATTTGGTCATGTCAGCTCACACTGGTAAGCCACCCAGAGAACTAGATCCACTTTGTTTGAAAAGGAGAGAAAAGGGAATGACTATCTTACCACCCTGGCATTTCTCCTTTCCTTATCTACACACCACTCCTGGGCTGTTCAAGGAAACAGACACATTTAAATGAATATGTAAAATTTCAAACTGGCATGGTCTGCACTTTCACAGTTGATCATTTAAATAAATAGCCTCAGATGCATTTTAGCAGTTATATGTGAATACATATAAAATTGGTATTTAAATGTACAAATATGCAGTCATCCAGCTGCACACAATCAGGAACTGCATCTTTTAGATTCTGATGAATTAACTACCTTACTGCATGGTACATACCACACTGTACCAAAATTTTCATCTAAGAACCAGAAGACCTTTCTATTTTGAACAATAGTTCTACGTTTTATAATAATTTGCATTTTCTATATGTGAAAGTGGTATCTACTTTGTGCAGTAGCATTACATTCATTAGAAAGTTCTGGTCATGCTGCAGCTCCAAGAGCTGTAACAGTTGTTTGCCTTACTCCCTGTTTTAGCAATTTCATAGAGATTAAAGTGACAGCACAAGAGATCAGTGAAAAATTGAAGTGAATTATAACAATTTTACTAGTCTCTATTCTGCTGATGATCTGGTACACTGAAGAGCTAGCAGACTGCAGAGTCCTTTCTAGTTATCAGTAGAATAAAAGGGGCTGAAGACAGTCCTAATAATCAATACATAGTCAATTGGATATGTATGCCCTTCAAAGAAGGCATCCTAAAGACTCACCAGTAATTAGAAATTGCTGCAAATTACTGGAGCTGGTTCATCTTCTGGACCTAGCTACAGGCAAAAAAAAAGGTGTTGCACAGGCAGCAGTATTTTGGTAGAGGTGATACTGATTTGAAGGGCAGGCAAAAAAGTTGCTCTGATCCATTTTTACAGCAATTGTCTTTGCAACAGTTCTGAGACAGAAAAAACAGGATGGAAGGTCTGGATTTGCCTCCAGGACTGACAGTGTTATTCCATTCTTCCACTCGTCTGAACTGACTCCGTAGGATGGAATAAAAATGTTGTTTAATTTTGTACCTTTTTCAATAGCTGCCCAGGGACGTGAGTGCAGGCATTGATTTACTGTCTGTTTCTCATCTAGGCACACTGACCAGCAAATTACTTGCTAATTTCAAAGGGCCAGTGTGTTTCAAAGGAAGATGCTGCCCCATCGCTGCAGAGAATATGCAGATTGATTGGATTTTTTCTACACGGTTGTAGCTCATATGCACCATCATTATTCAGTTTTACTGTAAGATTAAGAAAATTACAAAACCAAAGTGACTACAAACATTAAACAAAAAGAATTAAAAAGAAGATAAAGAAGCTTTTAAAAAATGCTTATGCATTAGGCCAGAAGAGGCTATATCATCTTACCAGCCTTACTACGTTCCTGTCAAATTTTTAATATTGGAAACCATAAAGCGTCTTATACAAACTTGTTAAACTTGAGCTAGCTTACAACATTTCATTAAAAATCAGTCCAAAAAAACCCAAAAGCAGGTGTTAGACATGGTTGTTCTGATGCAGGACTCCTTATGAGTCCGAAATTTATGAGCCAGCTGTGTCAGTTATATACCTGATCTGAGCTGCCAAGGCAGCAGTTCACTGTACCCAATGCTTTCTCCCTGCAAGCTACTGATTGACCTTGCTAAAGGAGGGCAGGAACAAACCCAAGACCAACACCAAATAAATCTTGTTGTTAATGGCATGTAGGGAATAGCCCGTGAGGGACAGAAGTCCACCCTGATGTCCTTGTCAGCATCCTGGGTAAATAATAATCAGCTGCAAAAGATTCTGGTTGCAGATATGTGCACGTGAAGGCAAGGTGCTGTGTGCAGGCATGCGTTCCCACAACATCCCCACCTTGCATCACACCGCCTGGCATGGCCTGAGTCTACCATATATGCACCTTGTGCAGTGTAATTGCAGTCTCCTTGTCATTCATTTATGTGAAACGGCTTTTAAAAACTGGATCCTGCTGCATAAATAAACTACCAGCCCGCAGTCATCAGGAAAATAACAGGAGGTAGGGTGGAGTACCTCCAAAGGGCAGTGCAATACCAATTTTCACAATATTCCTGTGGCAAGTGTGGTTCAAGCTGCAGATTTATGAAGTGAATCAGAAACCCGAACACAGGCCACGGGCGGAGGAAATGTGGGAGTCAGGCTCCAGATGCCTCTGTGTACGTTTTCTTCAGGAGGACTGAACACGTACGGTGCAGATAATCAAAAAACATGCCAGCCTTAAACCGAACGAGCGCTGAACTGACCACGATGCCAAGACACTTTGAAGCAGCAGTAGCTTGCAGTGCTGCTCAAATCCATTTCCTTCAGGCTGTGTTAAAATTAATTTTAGTGCTTTTTAGCAAGCATGTCAATAGAATTCTGAGGGTAGAAGTTACTGATACAAATCACTCACCAGACCTAGAGTGAACAGTTTTACAGTCTGGCTCATAAAAACAACTTCTGTCTCTTTAGCAAGATGACCCAGCAACCAATTTTCTAGAGCTGCTGCAGTTGCTTACCATGAAAATGACAGCTTGTGTTCAAGAAAGGGGAAAACACCAGAAGAACCTTTGTGCGTTTGCTTCACCTTCTGCTGAGCAGCTTTGGCCACAGCTTTCTGAGCGTCATATCTCATTTACAAGTTGACCCCGAACACAAAACCTCTTAATTAGCCTGAAAATCCAACCTGCTTTATATACACAACAGTCAGCCCCCTTGCCTTCTGCTGCCCTTCGTTGCTATGGCAGCACTCTCCCAACAAAGGAGGATATCTTGCAGAAGGAGAAAAGCATTGCCAAGATGCTCAGAGCTTTTGCATGTGGACGGATAAATATTCATGACGCAACTGTGTGCTCAAGAGCAGCTCTTGGAGCAAGTTCCAGGGCTATTGTTCACCCTCAAATAACACCCAGAAGAAACTTTTCCTTATTAAAAATAAACAAATCCCCGGGTAGACTGCAGGTGTTAAATCACCTTCTATCCCCCAGATAGTGGTTGGAAAGGGCCAAGTGAGGAGATGGCTATAGGAAAGAAAATTAATCGGGTGCTTGACCAGTGTAAATTGATCTGTTGAGAATCGATCTGTAGAACTGCTTTGGTTTTTACTAATTGACCATTATCATTTGGCCCATTGTACTGATGGCACAATCAAAAGCAGAATAATTTTAACTGATGAGATGTTATGCAATCATCGATGTATTAAGTACATGTGACAGTTTGATTATATGATACAAGTTGCAAAATCACATGAATAGATAAATCTGAAAGCTCAGATTAAGCTGTTGATCTTGTTTTAAATAATTTCTGCTCTTATCCTGAGTGGCTTTCTCTGTGGCATCTTGCTTCACATCACTAAATTATTTTGTTTGTCTTGAGGTGGTAGAACTACCTTCAAAATGTCTGAACACACTTCATCATATACTCCAAGTACAACAAACTAGGAATTGTAAAATATTTTAATATGCCTTCTTTTAAAATAATACTCTGGGATGGATCTAATGGCATTTTTAGAAATAGATAACACATATGCTGGCCAGGACTTATTTTAACTCATAAATCTCATAAACATCAAACAAGATGCTGTGCCTTTGGCAGAACACTGATTACTGTAATATGTCTTTCTGTCATATACTGACAGAAATGCAGATACAAAAGAAGTCAGACTGGAGAGATAGAGATCAGCTTCAGGCCTGGAGACATTTAAATACCTTGAGGAAAAGGGGTAAAACTGAGAAAAGAGGGCTGCTTCTATCTAGGTATCCAAATTTGGATTAAGGATTTTGTATTTCTTCATCACTATGAAAATGGTAGTGGCAGGCTACTGTAAAGTGAAAAAGGATTGAGAAGTACTATATCACTACAAAGTAAATTTGAGTTTTCTCTAAATGATACAGAGTAGACTGCAATTCATTTTTTAAAATGACAACATTTACTTAATCTTGAAATGAATACCTATTATAGTTGCTTAGCAACCCAGACAATATTAACATCCTTAGGCAGGTGGTACCGAGTTTCTTTTCTACGTTTCTGACAGTATCTTTCCATTCACTTAAAGCTCAGTAACAGCCTCCCTGCCTCTTATACTTCTAATCCCAGCCCATCCCTTCTGTTTCTCTGCACAAGAGAGCCTTAACTTCAGGGAAGTGACTCCCTAGAATTGAAAGCTGTCATGTGTTTGACATGACCCTATGGTCCACTAGATCCATTTATGGGGAAATAAAACTGATTTCTGTTTTCCTTAATTCATGTAGTTAATTTCCATTGACCTTTTTATCTGGTCTTTGTCCTGAAGCAGAAACATCACTGATGTGAATGGGACCGGGGGCTTTATATGGTACAGCAGCAAACATCCCTTTCACGCTGTGCTCCAGGAAGATGTGAAGCCATTTGCCATGGGTCACTGAGAGGGACATGTATCTGGGGCTGGCCAGAGCGATAGACCTGGCTTATCCTGGAGAAGAAAGGAGGAATTTAACTGCTGTCATAAAGTAACTAAAACTGGGTTCCAGAGAACATTGCACCAAACTCTGGTTGGATGTGCACAGTGAAATGATGAGAGGAAACCTTTTCAGCAACAGGGTGCAAGAAGATAAATGCCAGTAACATGTAAAGAAGCAATTCTTCTGTGGTGAGAGTAGTTGACACAGATTGCATAAAGAGATGGTGAATTTTGTTCTAGGCAGTTCTCATCTGCAAAACCTTCAGAAGTCTTTTCCAACCAGGTTTTCTGTGATTCCACTGAAGGTTCAGATTATTTGTATTTTTCTGTAATTTCTGCACCAGTTACATTCCCCTCTGTAATATCTAGGGAGATGACTAGACTCCATGCTGAGGCTTGGACAGCAGAACAGACCACAAGAAAATACCATCCATAAGAGAAATTGCCAAACATAGCACAGTGAGCAGCTGAAAAACGTTGTGGTGTCACACCGTGAGAAACGGCTGGATTTCACTACCTGTTATAGGGAACTAGAAGGACGAGCTCCACAGGTATCAGGAGGGTACTATTGCAGACCTTTTGAAGAATGCGATCTTGGAACAAAAACAGTGACTAAGTTACCATATCAATAACACCATGCAAGGCCAAGATACTATAGGGAGCAGTATCAGAAATATCAAGTGTGGCTATGGATGTAACAGAATTTGGGGCAATGGGGAAAAGTAACTACAGTGGGCTGTTTCTTTGTCAAGAGACAAGGGTGAAGAAAGAGAGGGATCTAGATGGGAAAACACAGAGAAGTGAGGATAAGGGAGGACAGATATGTATAAGCAAGCTTCTGATCAATACAATTATCTGATCAAGCCCTGCACCAACTGCAGCCTGTTATCTGCTTACTGAGGTGGTTTGACCCTGGCTGGAGGCCAGACTCCCACCAAAGTTGCTCTATCACTCCCCTCTTAGCTGGACAGGGGAGAAAATATCTATGTTGAGAGGCTTTGGAGTCAAGATAAGGACAGAGGGAGATCATTCTGCAATTAGTGTCATGGGCAAAACAGACTCAACACAGAAGAAAGGTCAGAAAACTCTCTAATTTAATACACTGCACTACACACACAGAGAAACCAGAGTCAGATAATGAGAAGTACAAACAGGTCTTAAAATAAATAGGGAATGGAGGCTTCAGTCTTCAGTCAGTCCCTCCTTCTTGAGGGGGGGTCAGGGGGCATTTCTGACATTCTTTCCCTGCGTCAGTGTGGGGTCCCATCCACAGGAGACAATCCTCCACAACCTTCTCCATGTGAGTCCTCTCCCATGGGGCCTCAGCTCTTCACCACCTGCCCCAGCGTGGGTCACTGCTATAAACTCATAGAATGTCTCTCAGTCTCTCAGTCCCAGACTGCTGGCCCCAGACTGGTGTCCCACAGAGTCACAAGCCCTCCCACCAGAAAAGCCTGCTCCGGTGTGGGCCTCCGTCTCTCTTTCTGTCTCCTATCCCTCTCCACAGGCTGCAGGTGCTGCCAGGGTCTTGCTCCAATGTAGGTCACAGATTCTTCCACCTGCTCCATGGTGGGCTCCTGCCTGGCTCAAGTACCTCTCTATGGGCTACAAGTGGGGTCTCTTCATCCTCCATGGGCTCTGGGGGGACACCCGCTTCACCATGGTATTCTCCACAGGCTGCAGGGAATCTTCTCTCAGTGCCTCCTCCTCCCCCCCTTCACTGACCTTGGTGTCTGCAAAGTTTCTCACATCTCACTCCCTTCTCTGGTGGCAAAATGTGGCTGTTTATGTTTTTGTCTCTCTCAAATGTGATTCCCAGAGGCCTGTGACCGGCGCTGATTGGCCCGGCCGGCCTTGTCAGTAACAGGGTTTGGGAGTTTGGCCTTGGGAGCCCAGCTGGGATTTGCTTTGTCAGACCCCTAAAAAGCTTCTAGCCGCTTCTTAAAGAAGCCACATTGCAAAACCACCACACTTACTAAATCCTATTCTTAACTATTTCTTCCTGTGCAATCTGTCTCTTGGTTGTTGTATCTTATGGTTGTTGTATCAGCAACCAGAGAAAGGTCCATGGGTCATCAGGGCCCACAGTGCCAACAACTGGACAGCATGGTATGCAAACGTTACCAGGCTAATTTCAGCCCTGTGTGTATACGTCTTTTGCACACACATGTGTAATTCACATCATGATGGACTAGCTGACAAGTAGCATACCCTCATCTAGAAAGACTTAAGTTCTGAGCTGATGACTGGGTAAGAGGCTCACTGGCCCAAGCTTGGGTATTAGGCAGGTTTGGAGCCTGAGCTAACATCTGTGATCTGGGAGATTTGTGAATGTGCTGTTCTCGTGAGCCTAGAGACTGAAGGAGCGTGTATTCTGACATTGGTGAGCCTTAAGTATGACAAGCTGTAGAGGAGGAACAGGACCCACCGGCATGTTATTATGTTTATGCAAGTGTTGTTGTGCTCATACAGGTGCCAGTAAATGTGTCCTTTGGTCTTCATCAAAATGGGGATGGCACTGTCAGTGGTGTGCATATTGCACATGTGTCTGGAGAGTATGGCCAATGTTACTCCTGGACAGGCCTAGAGACACAACAACAGCCACAGCCATGATCCTGAGACAGGAAGAAACCCCCTGGACTTTGGCAGGAAGAGAATCCGGTGTCCAAAAGGATTCCTCAGCTCTCTTAACAGTCTCTACTTTGGGTCATGTAATACCCACAAATTAAGGTAAAAGTGAGGCTAGTGTTCAGGGCTGTGGATCTGGAGACACCTTCCACCTATAATGGAGTCCATCTCCCTGATGGAGCTGGTTTTGGGCTCAGTTAGCTGATTTGGCATGAAGGAGTCCCAGGTTTTGGAGGGAAGCCCAGACATGCACACGGAAATACATGTCACCAGCTCTGTGATGAGGGAAATGAAATCAGGGCTGGGGCTGCAAGTGTGAAGTGGGCAGACTTGGCAGAACTGCTTCTGGAACTAGCTGTTGGCTGATACCTGGTGGTCACAGTAATCCCTCTGTAGTCCTTCCTCATTCCAGATCATGCTGAATAGCTAGCTGCAGCAGGAACAGAGCTTTCAAGGGCTGGAGAGAAAGTGTTTTGCACTGATTACATGACTCTTAACCTTGACATTTTCTGATCCAGACATCATAGCATACACATTACTAGCAAAACACAGAAAACCAGGAAAAAAGCTGAGTGAAAGTAGTATGTAGCAGTAAGTTGTTTGCTTGTTCTTCTCTAAATCGCTTAGCTGCCATGGAGATAAGCATAGTGCAGATACCAAGAAGAACTACTGTAATTCCCACACATGCCATTCTATAGCACTGTGAACATGTATTAAACTTTGAAAACAAAGTTTCTTAGCAGAGATTGAATTCAGGAATTCTGAACCGCAGATCTGCAAGCTTCCTGGCTTTCAAGAGAAAAAGTAAACTCTAAAAAGCACAAAACTAAAGACCATGGTCTGCCTCTTCATATTCGAGGTTTCAAAATGAAGCTTAGAGAACAGAACTCTCATCTGCATGTTGCTATAATGATTCATTTTATGGATTTTCATCTGTGTTTAATTTATTCTATTTCAGCAAGGTTTAAGCAACTGAGCAAAAAAGTTGCAAATCAACAACACTTATTTGATATTTGATTTTTTTTTTTTCTGCTGGGAACTCTTCCAGAAGGAGGTTATCTACATCTTACACCTCTGATCTGGTTCTACAGCTGGGAGGAGTACATTTGCATGTGTTGACTGCTGTTCTTGTTTTAATTAGCACCTCCAAAAGGCTTCATAGGAATATGTTTCTTTTGGAGACTGGACCTAGCACAGTTTCACAAAACCACAAACATCTTTGATCCCTACATGCCTTCTGTTCCCTACAGATAAGAGTGTGGAAAGCTCAGCACCTTGAGACCCTCTCCAGCTCACAACAAAGGTTGAAGGCATGTGATTTAAGACCTTCTCCCATATCGTCTGCAATGACTTTATCTATGTTGGAGAAAAACATCTAACCTATTGTCAAGATTCGTATTTCCTCTGTCCACTTTTGCTTCAGAAATACAAAATTATTCCCAGGGTGCACTGGGCCTACTCCAGCTTCAGAGACAGATAAATGTGAAAGCACCACAATAAACACTAGAGCACAGGTTGAAAGAATGGCACGTGCCAACAGCTATTAACGTATATGACAGCAATAAGGTGGTAGCTACTATGGAAAGTGCTTCTTGCACCAAGAGGAGAGTTCACCTGACTCATCAGCAGAGGACCTGCATTCTGACAGCAGGACAGTGGCAGCACAGTGATACCACACAGGTCTGTCTGATATAAGTTGTCTCATAAGTGCTGAGTATTGGGACTCGGTGGGAAAGCAGCTAGGAAAGTTGACAAGCTTGAATCAAGTTGTGATTCTTGAAGTTGAGAAATTAAACTTAAAAGTGGAGGATGAATACTAGCTTTGCTCCTCCTCAGGGGCCAACTTTATTCTGGTTTTTGTTTTGTTTTGTTTTGTTTTATGTTTTGGTTTTGGTTTTGTTTTTGGTTTTGTGTTTTTGTTTTGTTTTGGTTTGGGGTTTTTGTGGTTTTTTGGGGGGGTTTTTTGGGGTTTTTTTTGGTTTTTTTTTTAATTCTTCTTACCTGTGTCTTTTTCTCCCTTATGAGTCTTTTGCTTCTACTCCTTTGAAGCCATTCATGCTCCTGACTTCATAACCTACATGTGTGTGGACAATGACTGTCTGGTCTGCTTAAACTTTGTGAAAAATTTCTCATTTGTCTTAGGCTTGGGAAAGGTGTTACTAAATGAACGAATGCTAAAGAGTCAGAAATGTAGAGACACAACTTTATTGTGAGCCTCCAAAGGACACCTTACCCTTTTGCAAAATGGATGGAAGCAGCGATGAAGAATTGACATAAGTAGCTATTTGTGTAAATTCTTCTTTCACTTGAAGTCACTGTGGTCAGAAGCTGCCAAGAACCCAGGTACGATTTCTATTTCTGGTAGAAATGCTAAAGAGAGCTATCAGGTGTAATTTTTATTTTTTAAGTCAAGAGAAGAGTGTTTCAAAAGGTGCTGACAAATGCTAAAGACAAGGTCAAAGTCATCCACTGCTCTCCCCTTGTCCACAAAGACAGTCATTTTATCATAGCAATCAATCAGATTGTTCAGGCATGACTGACCCTAGGTAAACCCCATGCTGACTCTTCCTAATCACCTCCTACTCTGGCGTGGGCTCAGAAATGTGCTCCAAGGGGCCTCAGTCTGTGATTTTGCACAGGGAAAGCAGTGAAGCCGGCCAGTCTAGTTCCTGACCTTCGCTCTCAGATCGTCGTAGTCACTCTTGACTCCCCTGGTGTCCCCTGGCAGTATCAATGGTGCCCATGTGGATAAACAGTGGGGAGGGACAGCCAGAGAGCCTTGGCGGTTTCTCTTCAACATCTTGGATCTGGGGCTCTGACAAGCAGCAAATCAATCTAGAGAGCAAGCCAAGTAAGCAGATGGGGACTTCCGTCCTCCACAAATGGAAACCTACCACTACTATCCCTTGCCATGTCTTCCTGTCGCTAGTAAGTGGTTTATGCTTGAACAACTCTGATGCTTCCCCAGGTATGATGTTCTGCTCTTCACCTGCTATTAGGGCACTGGACCTGTTCTGCACTGGTAGATCTACAAGTGGAGGAGGAGTCATCTTCCACCTTCCAGAAGTCAGGTTAGGTGAGTCAATTATACTTCATTCAGTAAATATTCTTTCTCATCTTTTCCTCTGATGTTTCATGTGACAAAGAATAAACTCACGTGTTTACGCTTCACTGCTACTTCAGGCCAGTCTTGATTCTTCAGTCTAATAATGACAGGAAAGTCAGTCTACTGTTTCCAAGAATATATGCAAATCCTTGAATAGCTGAATGTTTTACTGTCTCCAGCATTAGAATTGTGGAGGAGGAGAAGAAAGATTATTCAAGATGATACAGGGTCTAAACCTGGTGGTTTAACATAGCATGCTTTGAATTTGGCTGCTCTTGAAACTGTACTTTCCCATTAAAATTATTTTGTGAAATTTGGGGATTATTTTTATTGTTTAGTCACTTCTAGTTTAGTTGCCATAAGCTAACTGCATAATAAATTCTCTACGAAGAAATATCTGTGGACTGTCATGTTCATTTTATGTGTTATACCTGCTTTTAGGGGGTTTTGACACATTTTTCTTTTTGTAAAAGATTAAGACAGGATGGTTTTAATTTGGATCCTAGATTGTGGGACTGGTCTTGAATAAGCTTTGCAAGAGAATATTTGGGATTTGGATAAATACAAGAGAAACTTACAGCAGGCATATTTGCTCTTGAAGTTTCCTGGCTCATTACACAATCTTATATTCCCATTTTGTGGTACCTTGTGGTTAAAAAAACCCCAAACTACAGACTGTTTTTATTATTTTAAAACTGGATTTATAGTCCTTTAACATAATTAATACCTGATAGTGAGAACAAAGTGTACCATAAAAACCCTCCAAACCCAAATGGATCTCTGCCCACTAGAACAGATACCGTGTTTTTTATTGAGGAATCGGGCCACTGTAGTCCCAGCCCACGCATGACAGCCACATCCAGTTCTGTTACTGACTACACTGGCAATCTACAGGTGCAGCAGCTAGCATGACTGTGTTTCTGCAGGAGACCTCAGATAAGTCACTTTAAACACAGCTTGTTAGGTTCTGTGACAAAGCCATGCCCGGTGCCTGACTCCATTTCTAACTCTTTTCCTGGGTGTGGAGCTCCCCGTTCGTTCTGTGTGTATGTGCTCACGGGGTATGTGTGTGGTAGCTGGGGTATGACCATGGGTTACAGGGGCATCTGTGCCCACGGCACAGTGACCAGAGCAAGCCAGAGCACGCTCATGCGGGTGTGCTCCCTTCCAAGCAGCCTGCAATTCTGCTTTAAACACCTGCCCTGGTTTCGGCAGGGATAGAGTTAATTTTCTTCCTAGCAGGTGGTGTAGTGCTGTTCTGGATTTAGTTTCAAGATAATGTTGATATCACGCTGTTGTTTATATTTGTTGCCAAGCATTCAAGGACTTCTTAGCTTCTCACAAGGTCCTGACAATGAGGTGGTGGGGACTGCTGGGAAGCTGGGAGGGGACACAGCCAAGGGGCACACACAGGTGACCTAAACTGGTCAAAGGGATATTCCACACATACCACATGATGTCATGATCTGTGTATAACTGGAGGGTTGGCCAGGAGGCAGGGCAGCTCAAGAACTGGTTAGGTATCAGATCCAGGCGATGAGAAATTGTGCTGTTCATCACTTATTTCTTATATTTTATTATTATCATAATTTTTTCTATTTAACTGTCTTATCTCAACCCTTGAGTTTTACCTTTTATTGTCTTTTCGATTCTCTCCCCCATCCCACTATACAAGTGTAGGGTTGAGCAAACAGCTATGTGGTGGTTTTAGCTGCCTGATGGGTTAAGCCAAGGCAGCCCTTTTGGCACCCAGTGTGTTGAAATTAGTTTAGTATTGATTTGTGTCATGTCTAGCTACGGAAGAAGCCAACTTGCTGCTGCTTCTTCAGGAAAGTTCTTATATTTACAGTTTATGCCTTTCTACGTTGCAAGGCAGGAAAAACGCCCTTTTTTTTAAGGGTCTTAATAAACTCTTCAAAAGGATATTGGGCTCTGAGACCCTGTAGCTTTAATTTTGTATTTCAAGAGAATGTCATGATTCAGAAGCATGGAGAAAAAGTAAATGCACAGAATTTTAACAACTTGAGATTTGTAATAACAGAAGTGGCACAGAGGCAGCAGCTAAGAAGGCTATACCTAAAATCGTAATGATAGCAGTCATAAGCTATAAAATTGGCTTATTCCCATACAGTTTGGTTTCCTGTTCTCTTGCATCTTTTTCTGTACTGCAGTTGCAAGTTTCTACAAATTTCACACTTTAAAAATTCTGTAAGCTCTTCGAAGAAGTCACCCCCAATTGCTTGACCTTTAAAGCTACTTATTCTCTTCAATAATGCTGTTCTGATGAAGAAGATTTGCCTTTCTGGAAAGAGCTAATTCTGCAGTGGATTAGTTCTTTTTGAATTGCTGCTGAGAGGAAATGAACCTGCAGAGAGACAACCGGTTTGCAAATTTCTTGTCTAAGGTTACTTAAGGTCTGAATGTTCACTTGATGCAAACTCACCCATATTGAAAAGATCAGTATTTACTTAACTGAGCACATGCTAAGATAAGTTACCATGATTTTACTTAAATGTCAATACATTAACAAGAAGAAAATTCAGGTAAAATTTTAAATATAATGCAGCAGTTTCAGTTAATCAAACACCATATAAGTGCAGCAAAGGATTCAACCAGTGAACCACAGATTATTATGCCATTATGCCAGTCTTTTGTTGATAATTGCAGATAGATTTCTTTCAGTACCCAGACACAGTGTTTGGTTGATTTATATCAGTAAATAGCTGTGCTACTACCAAAAGTACTTGGCTCCATTGCCTCCACTTTTTAAATCATGCCAGATAGAGGATTTAACTGCTAACCTTCAAGAAATTACTAGTTTCTGCACACATAATGTTGGCATGATGGTCTGCAGAAAGTTTCTGTATGCATAATGTAGGCATAACCTACTGAAACACCCTTCAAAACCCCTGCTTTCAAATCAATGGCTACATTGACTTTTTAAACATTTTAGAAAGTTGATAAATCTTATGCTATTCCTCTACTCGCCACTTGCTAAAGGAGGGTCTTCACCACGGCTTGTAAGAGAAACAACGTGGTCTGTCCTGTTGAGCTTCAGGTTGAAGTGAGCCTTTCCAGGAATTCAAGTCTTTCATCTCATCTTTCTTCATAAGGCTTCACAAGCAGGGAAATTGGGGCATATTAGGTCTTAGAGGATGAGAGAGAAAGCTACTTTTCTTCTGCAGGTTCTTTGTTTCTTCTCAGGGTGCCAGTGTTTATTTTCATGCTGTATTGGTACCTCTGTGTAAATGGTGTAAGTTTTTACTTTAGTACTGCTATATGCCAGCTCATCTTCTTAACCTTCAGAAGGGGACTTTGGAGCTGCTCTTACCTCTTAACACTTCAGCTTGTGCTATGTCAGTGTCAGATTGCCTTGTCTCAGACTTTTAAATTATCTTCTACACTCTTTTTTTTTTTCTTTTTCCTGGCACCTTTGCAAGCAATCTCTACAAATCTCTGACTTCAGTTCCAAAACAGCCTTCTAGGTTGTGCACTGCTGATAGGGCTTCAGTCTTCCTACCTGCTTCCAGATTGCTTGCAGCTAGATCACATGTGGCAGCTTGGATAGAAAAAACATCCTAAAACTGTAAAAAATCCTGTTTGGAAGGGACCTCCTGTGGTCTCTAAACTCATGACTGAAACTGGACTGTGGCTGTGCCAGTTTAGGTTAGCCATAGTTCTGTGCAATGAAATGTGCACCTTGAGCCCCAAGCTACAAGTCAAGTCTGTCAGAGATCATTTTGTCACTAGCTTCTGCAAAGGTTTGCCGCCTCAGCTTTTAACTGCCATTCATATAGCTGCAGGTTGATGGTAGATCTCCTCTTCACAAGACCAATAAACTCCAGCTCCTCACGTATGTTGTGGGTCTCAGATCATCTTAACTGTTTTCTGCTACACCCTCTCCAGTGTCTCCATGGCACTTTTAAACTGAGGGGCCCATGTCTGCTCACAGACAAGGATTTATCAATCATGTCATGTGGAGGAAGCTAGTAACTTCCCTCCGTCTTCTCACCACAATCTTAACATGGCACAGGACAGAATCTGTGGCCTTATTTACAGCTAGGCCACACTATCAGCTTGTATTTAGCTGCCATTCCCTGTTATGTCCAGGTCTTCTTCCGCAGAACTGCTGCTCTTCATGCAGCCAGTTTTAATGCTGATTCAGCATTTTGCCTTTCTCCTTAGTGAACTTCATGTTTCTGTTGTCCCAGAGGAATAGTTCAGTGTTCAAGTGCTAGACATTTGTCACAGTCAGCAAAAATCTCCTTCTATCAAAATATCTAACAACTTGCTGAACATACTCGCTTTATTATGCCCTCTTTTATGACATGTATACAAGCTTTCTTCAGCTTTCTAGGCTTCTAGCAATAAAGCTTTTGGGTTACTAATAGAAATTGACCCCTGTAGACAGCAGCAGCTTTCTGATGGTTCCAAAGACTTTCTGTCCTTGGTTCAAAGTGTCTCTTCATGGCTCCTCTGCATTTCAGGCACATGAAGTTTATTTCAAACCCCATCTGCTGCTTGGTTAGATGTGTCCATAGGGATAACAGAAGTGGCTCCCTGTGGTAAGCAGAAATATTTTCTCTCTTCTGTTTATCAGATGGTCATGTGAGTGTCAATACGTTTCACTAGAGTGGGGTGCCACATAAATTCCTCAGTCCATGGCAGCGAACCATTTAGTAGAGAGGCACAAACCTTGCTCTTCAAAACTCCAGTAATGATGCAAGAATGCTGGTTTGTAAAAATACTTGTGAATGTAAATACATTATCAAACTCTGATTGTAACTATTTAATTAATTACAAATATTTGGGGCAGCCACGCGGAAAGCAGGTGCTCTTTGCTTCTTAGACATCATTTCCCACTTCTCTGATTTCTGGTTTATTTGCTTTACAGTTATTATAATGGCTGCCATCAACCAGTCCCACTTCAGTGTGCTAACCATGACTCACATAAGTGCCTAATAAATTACATCAGTGGGAAAACAGATGAGCACATGAAGAGGAGGTGCAAAACTCATTAGTCATGCAGGCTCCTTTTCTGGGGCCTGAATTGCCTGACAGAAAAGCATTGTGAGTGGCTTATGCATCTGTCAAGTCCACCAGATGCCAATCTTACTCTTGCAGTTTTTGTGAAAGCTATTAATCAATATCCATTATTCAGTATTGTAAACAGGACCTTAATTAAGCAGCCAAATAATGCGGAAGGAAAAAGGTAACCACCTAATACACAGCAAGACAAAGAGAATTATTAGATTTTGCCACTTGAAGCAATATTAGGATCACAATCCATTTATTTATTTTTCATATATTATCTCGCACAATGATGCAGTTGAAGACAGGTATTCTGGAACAACAAAATCAAATGAAGAATCTCTGTGTGCTAGACATTGATTGTGATCAATCTGCATGAAATAATGAGCAGCAGTGAACTAGATCAAAATCAGAATAGGACACAGTGTTGCACTCAGTCTATCATGAGCCAGTATCTTCATTATAATCTGTGTGATTTCAGGGATTTATGGCATGCCTATAATAATTAACCTAAAGCTGAAAATGTGTAAGATCTCTGTATAGTCTTCCAGGATTTTTTTTTCTTGATTTATTTTCACAGAAGTGACCCTATACATTACACAAGAGCACAGTGCTTTAAAAAAAAAAAAAGTCCAGTTTTTAAATCTCAGCAGCTGCAAAGATGTTTTCTGGTTGAAAGTCTCAAGTGATAAAGTAAAAATGAAACCTGAAGACTGTACCAACACTAGCATGTGCCAAATCAAATCTACATGATGCCCTAGCCAGGAAAAAGATCTTAGGAAACTACTTACAATGAGCTGAAGGAATAATAGAACATGAAGGCTTTAAAGGAACAGTAAACAAAGAATAGGGGAAAAAAAAACAAACAAAAAAACCCAACAACTAGACCCACACGGAAGAGCTGATCCCTTTGCAGAGGTGTGACTCACAGGGATTTGTCTAGCCTGAAGCCAGCTCTCTGAACAGACTGCAGAGGACCAGAGAAGAAAATAGGACTTCTTGTATATGAGGATGCATTCGGCCAGAACCACGTCTGATCTGTCCAAATCCTTGTTATTTTTACAACCTGATATAGACATGCTTCCTCTTCTCCCGACACTTGACAGCACTTCTGCCAAATGCAAATATAAACCTGCTGAATGAGGCGTCAGCAGCAGGTCCTCACAGCAGATTCAAGATCTCTCTTGCACTGATTTATCCAGCTGCCTGACTTGACTTTGTAGCAGAGTTGTGTTGTTTACAACTAACATGGCTATGTCAGGATTTCTTGGCGACAGAGCAGATGTACACAAAAAAACAAAGCCATCTGAGTTCACTTTGAAGCATGCATTATTCATTCAGATTAGAGCAGGAAGCTCTAACGAGCTCAGACTGCAACACCTAATCAGAACAAGCAAAATTGGGAATAATCCGTAAGTGGTTTTTGCTTCCTCTTTTGATTCTCCACAGTTTCTACCTTACTTTTTTGTTTCTTGTGAGCTAATACCCTCTCAGACTTGTTTCTGTAATTCAGGAATGGAATCTGTGGGGTAAATGTAGGAGGTCAAGATGCCCCTGTGTAAACCAGTCTTTTCTTGTATTCATTCCACTATTTTTAAAACAAGGATAGCAATTTATCTCAAAAAATTTGTCATGACTATACTCCTCATTGTAGGAAATGTCATACAAAACCAATTCAGTGGCTGAACTGCACACATCTGACTGTATTGTTAGGAATACTCAAGAGAAATGCAATAGTGGAATAGAGTACCGCATAAATTAATCTTACCATCACAACACTATTAAGAAAAAAAACTGTTCTTGAGCTGGGTAATTTCTTAGTAATAATTATTTGGCATATTTTATGAGACTGATTTTGCTACATCGATAAGTTGGCTGCTTTGCATACCACAAAAATTAATAACATACAGATTTACAACTGCCATCATTAAGGGCTGAATATGGGAGGTGTGGCATGTTGCTGTGAAAATGTTCATGTCATATGTTGTTTACAGTGTTTATAGGAAAATACTCTTCTCCATGGTAACTGGAACTTGTAAGGAGTTTCTAGTGACTAAATTGGGCTGCAGGAGCATTGCTGCGAATGGATAATTCTCTGCCTTCAAAACATTAGCAAGCACAAAAGCTTGATGAATACATACAGTTGAGGAGAGCATGAATTTTTCCTAGTGTGGAGGAGCTGAGGGCTGATAATGCCAAGAGCATCCGAGACTGCATTACGAGTAGTGTCACCAGCAAGTCATGAGAGATGATCCTTCCTCTCAACTCAGCACTGGTTATACACATCAATGTGTACCATAAGTACTGCATGGGAGGAGGTAAAGAAGACTACATTTTTCTCAGGTAGTCCAGTAACAGAGCGAGAGACAAATGCCACAAACTGAAATACAGTAATTTCCACTTAAATGTGAGTTTTTATGTGAAGCTTGGTGGTGGGTTTGCAATGTGGCTTCTTTAAGAAGCGGCTAGAAAGTTTCTTAAGGATCCAACAAAGTAAATCCCAGCTGGGCTCCCAAGGCCAAACTCCCAAACCCTGTTACTGACAAGGCCATCCAGGCCAATCAGCGCCAGTCACAGGCCTCTGGGAATCACATTTGAGAGAGAGAAAAACACAAACAGCCGCATTTTTCCACCAGATAAGGGAGTGAGAAGATGTGAGAAACTTTGCAGACACCAAGGTCAGTGAACGGGGGGAGGAGGAGGAGCTGAGAGAAGATTCCCTGCGGCCTGTGGAGAATACCATGGTGAAGTGGGTATTCCCCTTGCAGGCCATGGAGGATGAAGAGACCCCACTCTGTGTTTCTGTAGTGCAGTGTAATAAATTAGAGAGTTTTGCCCATGACATTAATCCTGAGTGATGTCTCCCTTTCCTTATCTCAATCTGTGAGTCTTTCATTATATATATTCTCCCCTGTCCAGCTGAGGAGGGCAGTGATAGAGCAACTTTGGTGGGCACCTGGCCTCCAGCCAAGGTCAACCCATCACAAAAGCGAACAAAAGAGGAAGAAAATATGAAAATATTTAAAGGAAGAAACACTTTGCCATCAGTAATTAGAATGTGTAAAAACCTCTGGATTATGAGAGCTAACAATTCTGCTCTCAGTTTGATAAGCAATTTACGTTCTCACCAGTGTCACTGCAACTTACGGGCACTGGGCAGCTGTGTCTAAGGCTTCCTGTGGTTACAGTCAGCCAGATTCTGTAAAACTTCTTCATACAGTTTTCATTTGATATGGCCCAATCTATAGTCTTTATAAGAAATATTTGTTGATGCTCAAATAACTGGATCTATTTAAATTGCTTAAAACTTCATCCACAACATTGTCCTTCCACATTCACTTCACCTGTCTGCTCGATCACAGCTTGTGTAAGTGGAACTGTGGAAGGCTGGTCCCATGGAGCTGAGAGCAAGTGAGCTGGTTTTCCTGGCATGGCCTTTACAGACCACTGGCCCTAAGATACAGTTATTGGGTTTTCATTCAAAGTTTTTGGGGTGCTATGAAGAGCTCTGTCACAACTCGTCAGAATAGTTGTTTCTATAATGTTGCTATAATTATAGAACCATAGGGTGGCCTGAGTTGGAAGAGACCCATAAGGATCCTCAAGTCCAACTCCTGGCCCCACATACAATGTATAGGTGTATACTCTGTGCTCCTTCTGTCAAGGGGCTTGATTTTGGCATAAAGAGCTAGCTCTGACATATTATTACCCATACTTCCTATTTCAAGTGGTTGTAGGAACTGCATTTGTGTTTTTCTCAGAGCAAACTAGTTGGGCTTACTCTAAGACAGTGCTTAGAAACAAACAAGTCTCTGTGTGGGTGTGCATTTTGAACAGTAAGGGAATTGGCATGGGGCAAACCCATAAGTCATTTGACTGGACAGATTTCCCAGGAAGTATTTTGGACTATCTAGAGAGGTGTCCAGTCAACACACACCAGGTCAGAGATTTGGGTACAGTTAAAAAAAAATTTTAAAAAAGTCCTGAAACACTATTATTTGAGCTAAGTTACACTCTGCTTCCTTCTCTATTTAACATGGTATATTTGAAGAAAGTATGACACGTTTACCCCAGTGAAGCTGCCATTTCCAACAAATGGTCTTGCAATGGCCGATATATACTCTGCCAATATAAACAGCAGAGTAGGTGTTTAGATGCTCATAAGAAGTCAGGCCCTTTTCACACCAAATGTGAAAGTAAGCCTCAGGCTATCCTTTGCACAGAAGTCAAGCACAGGATTCTTCAAATGTATAAAAAAACCTAACAGATATACTCTTAAGCATTTCAGGTTTCTCTTTATCTGCAGACTTCTCCCTACATGCTGTGACTTATCTCTACTTCATCCCACACTTTGAACACACGCAATTCGTCCCCAGGGAAGGAACAATCTTCTGTTCCCACCAGGAGGTCCTGTCACTTATTTCTACAAGACCGTGGTCATAAATTAAGGTCCAAGAAAAAATCTAGATAATTCTGTCGCACTTTTCTGAGAGCAATAATCCAGACACGTACGTAATCCATTTAATGAGTTGAAAAACTTGTCTGAGAATTGCTCAGAATGGTCTCTCTTTCTCAAGACTTCTGACGTTTTTGCTTTGAGTCAGAAAACTGTTTTTGCATATGGCTGTACCTTTGTGCTTTGGTTGGGGTGGTTTTAGTTTTCCTGAATCAAAGTGCACCGAGCCAGTCTTTGCATACATTTCCAGCACAGCAGTTCAGTCTCTGTGCTGTCCCCTTCCATGATCCAGAGATGGCAGCAGTTTCAAATTCCTCTGTGTACATTGTGTCCTGACTTCATGGTGAAACCTTGGAAGACACCACAAAAAAGGCTGCCCAGGTTTACATCCCACAAGTGCTTCAGTCAGGTGCTGGTCAGAGTGAGGGGCTGGTAAGACCCTGGCTACGTTGCAAGCTGCATCAGCATGCAAGTGTGATTGCAGCCCTTCTTCCAGGCTTTATGAGCACTCCTGGCCTCAGCCCATCCAGTGATTTCCTTACCAATAACACATCTGTGGTGTACATCATTACAGACAATTTCCGAGGGAAATTCTTTGAGGTCTATCTGTGACACAGATAGACAACTATAATATCCTTCTTTCCTTGGTCCCACAAAGGCTTGTTGCTCACCACAAGGCATATATCCATTGTGAGCTTTGCTGCCATTTGCTTTCACTCAGGCCTCTGCCCTGCTGCTGTTTAATTTCCTGGCGTAGGCAGAGCCACAAGTTAAGAAAATGATTACGTGTTTTTATATCATTATTGCCCATGAGAGTTTGTTTTCACCTCTGTAACTTCAGATAGACTGGAGGCCATGTGCACCCTCAAGCTCTGGCCTGTAGTTGTACGTATCTCTAAACCATCATGGCAAGTCCCTGGCAGGGCTCAGAGGCAGCAGCAGATTTTCACTGTCCCCCTGAGGCTGGAGCCTGGATGCAGCTGTCCAGCCCTCTCCCCTAAGGTGTCTGTTCAGGTGTAAAATCATCTCCTCTGAATAACACAATAGGCCTTTTTTCAAGCGTATGGAAAAATAACATCTTTGCCCATGGGAGAGTTTAATGTCCAGCAGAGCAGACCCTGGTGGTCAGTATCACTTCCATGGTCAGTATCGCCTCCATCTGTCTCTGTTTCTTGTGTTGCACGGGCTGAAACTGCAGGCTGACTCGGTAGCTACCTGCTTTGTCACTGTTGCAGACACAGCCACATCGAGGAAGAGCTGCCAGCACCTCTGCAAGGCCTTGAGATGCAGAAATGTGCTGGGGCTGAATCAGGGTGTGCAGAGCTGGAGAGGTCACAGGAGCTCTTCGGCAGACGAGGTTTCCTCGTGGATCAAGAGGCACAGTTACGGTGTTTGCTATAGCTGTAGTTTCTGTCAAAACGTTACCTGGACAATCAGCAGGGGGAAAGCTGAGAAAAGGTTTTTATGGTGGTTCTGGATTATCTCACCTAAAAGAGCTGAATTTTCACTGTCAGCAAAATTGTTTTATGCCAGTTTGTTTTTCATGAGACCTAATTTTAAAGATAGAAAGGCCTTTGCATATTTTTGGTAGCTTTATTTTAAGAAAGGTGCAAGCAGATCTACCTCAAGGTCCCGGACTACGTGATATTCTATCACTAAGCCAAATACATTAAAACAAAAGCTCAGAGGCCAGGGTGTATAAAGAAAAGCAGACTAGATCTGCAGCTGAGGTGAAGGCTAGTGAGATCTGAGAGGCAGAGTATCAGCACTTTAGAGAGAATTAAACACGGAGAGGGTGAGCCAAAATAAGAAGGCCAAAAACAACTAAAACATCATGAATGACAAGGCGTGGTTACTGCAGTAGATCAAAGCAACAGAAAGATGGACTAAAATTGCTTGGTTTTCCATGTTAAAAAAGAAAGGAAGAAATAGCAAAACTTATCAAGATAAAAAAGTAAGAAAATAAAGTTCAGGTAGACAACATAGGCGAAGATAACCATTATGGTAAACAACTGTGTTCCATTAACGTTTCACAATTATTTCTGGATGTGACTGTTCCTGGAAGGCAAAAGGTTCAGACTCATTTTGCTGAAATGAGAAGGAACAAACTCACAGGATGCTGAAATACAGGTACAATTTCTATGGAGGCTTAGGGTTAACCAAAGTGTAGACTGCTGTTTCTCATCTATCCCCTACAGTCTAACCACTGCTGTTTCCATTTTGCTGTTTGATTCTTAAAGACTTCAAGTACCTTCCAGGTTCCTTTTAGTCATTTTACCCCAGCCATAAGTCAGGATGCAAACTATATGTCTTTCCTTTCCAGCTTATGGCTTCCCATCAACCATCAGTGAAGAGTGTGTAAGGTACAGAATCCTACCAGAAGTTGGGAAAACCATCAGGATTTCTGCCCATGGACTTGTTGTGCTTTATTGCAGCACACAGGCAAGTAATCTATAAACATGTCAGGGAAGGTGAAGGGAAGGTGCTCACACAGCGAAGTAGCAGAGCAGCTTAGAATCATAGACTCATATAATGATTAGGACTGGAAGGGACCTTAAAGATCATCGAGTTCCAACCCCCTGCCATGGGCAGGGACACCTCTCACTAGACCGGGCTGCTCAAGGCCCTATCCAACCTGGCCTTGAACACCTCCGGGGTAGGGGGGCAGCCACTATGTCCCTGGGCGTCCTGTTCCAGCTTGATTGCTTACAGTGGTCAACTGAAGAGAGTCATTGCAGGCAGTCAACAAATGTGGGTTTCATTTGCAGGGTGGATGGGGACTAAGTTTCATGTTCTAACAAAATGATGGTTAATTTCTAGAAGTTTTATTATGGAAGTAAGGAGAAGCTCCCATATATTAATAGCTTGTGACACATTCAAGTTATTGTGGCAATAAGATGAAGTAAATCGACAGCACACTCTTTTGACAAGCTCAAACAGAAATGCCTGAATGTGTTTAACAAGTGGACCCATCTCACGTTCCTCTTGTTTATTAAATCTCTTCTTTGGGATAATGCCAGCATTAACCATTTCCCATTTGTTGATGTTGTTTGCTGTCAGAAAGGACCTGACCTGGACTTAGGCACAACACGTTGAGTCAGCAGTGCATCCCTGTGGTGAAGAAGGCCAAATAATTTTGCATTTGCATAAGCGTGAGGTCAGCAGGGAGAGAGAAGCGTTAACCCTCCCCCCCTTCTACTCAGCCCTGCTGAACTTGTATGAAGATCACTGCGTCTGTTTCGTGACGCCACTGAAATCAAGACATCCACATGCTGGAGCAATTCCAGCCGAGGGTCACTGAGATGCTTGTGGAGTTGAGCTCAATCACATGCAAGGAACAGCTGAGCAAATTATTTGTGCTTTTTTTAGAAGGGAAGGGAAAAGAGAAGGATCTTGTTGCTTTCTTAAACTTCTTAAAGGGAAGGTTTAGGAAAAATGGAGACAGATGCTTCTTAGGGTAAAGTCCATAGGATCAGAGGCAAGGGACATAAGTTGGAACACCTGAAATTCTAATTAACTGTTAGGGAAAAATTTGCAATTAAGGAGACAGCTGGGAGACTCATCAAATTGCAAGCTCCAGAAATATTTAAAAATCAACTGGTCAGGGCCCTGAATAATCCATCTAAGTTGGCTGTGCTTTGAGGTGGGGTGCTTTGAATTATTTCCAACCCATAAAATTCCATAATTCTACAACCCCAATGATACCTGCAGAAAAAAATAAAACCTTTCCTCACTTCAGTGCGTAAAGACTATTTAGAGATCTTTAAAAAAAAAAAACCCAGCAGGTTAAATTCTCAATGGAATTGCATTGAATGTTCCTGAAATTTACATAAATCAAGTACAATTTTTTTAAGTAGATAAATATTATGCTGAAAAATTTCTGTCTAGGACACTGGTGTGATGCGGCTCAGTTCCTTGTTTAAAGATAATATTTAAACCCTAGATGTATTTACTGCTTTGGGTTTTTTTGGCCCAGCAGGGTATAAACGTGTTGGCAAAGTTGTGTTTAACCTGCCTTTGAATATAATTTCTTACATGTGTTTTGGCAGTAGTTTGGATTATGATATCTCAGAAAATTATTTTGGATATCAATTTAGCCTCAAGCTCAGAAACAATAACACACAGATTTTTATTACAATTGTTCTTCCATAATTTATAGTGAATATAATTGGACTGAGACCCTTTTAATAATGTGAACAGATATCTTGACTTGTAATACGTTATTCCATATTAGATGCTATTTTTATTATAATGGAACTGAACCTTTATTACATATCTCCTTTCCTTGAACTGTGAAGCATTTTAGAAGTTCAGGAGCACTATCGAACAGATAAAACAAATACAGATGGGAAACAGAAGAATTTTGTATCTCCCATCAGAGAGAAAAGCCCTAACTTCATGAATAAAGTGTTTGACACTGATAAATGAAGCTATCTCCTCAGTATTTCTTGGCTTTCCTATTACAAAATCAACAGCACATTACAAGATAACCAAAACAACAAGGGTTATCATTGTCCACTAGGTAATTTACATAAATGCTTTTGTCTTGACAAATCCTTTGTCTGCCATAGAAGCTTTACATAAAAGGAGCAGACAGCTACTTGAAAATTTTAGTAAGGCTTGAATACATAATTAAATGAATTCAACATTGCTGGTATCAAGGAGGAGAATACCTTAGTCTGTTTCAGAAGGTGTTGGCAGAAGAGATGGGGAAATGAGTAACTTCATACTTTACTTCCTATGGTGATGCATAGATTTACCTAAACCTTCAGGATTTGGTGCCTGCTCCCCACTAGAGAGATTCATAATTGCAATTCACCTCACCATAATTAAATTCTTCCACTCAACAGGTCCACAGAGGTATTCTATATTAGGTAAAATGAGATCTCTGATGTAGATGTAAGCTCTCCCAAAAGTAACACCGTGTCAGTGCTCAGCTGAACGCACTCCTTAGCTGTCCATAGCCCTGCCAAGAACCAATGCAGTCTTCATGTCTATGGGGCACCACTATGCATCCTTCCAGTGCAATTGGTGGTCCTCTATCTTGAGATACATTGCGAGAGAAGGGAATTACTGACACACAGAGGTCTGTTGCCAGAAGGAAAGTAGTAAAACCATTATTATTTTTTTCACAGGGAAACCCTTTGGGTATTGTTTACAGAGAAGATAAGAAGTTCCTTTTAATTACTGAAATCATTTGTTTGAAATGTGTTCCTATCTGCTCCATGGCAAAACTAGGTAAATGCTGATCTTCTGCTGTGGCAGCTCAGTGAATCAGAGGAGTCAGTCTCCCCACTCTCCATTGCTGTAGCTACTATCCATCCCCAAAGTTGTCACAACAAATTGTCGTTAAAGAGAATGGGGCAATTCAAAAAGAGATTGAGAGGGCTAGAAGAAGGGCTGACTGGGCAGGACACCGGAACCACAGAAAGCAAGATAATGAATTGGGGCTGAGACTGGGAAAGCCCAGTGAGTGTGCATGCAGAGTGTCACCCTTAGAGCTCTGAACAGGTAAAACACCTACTAGGAACGATGAACTCTCTGCCTCTTCTTGCTTTACCTGTGAACTAGAAGGATATTAGCACTTATCATTTTCAAAGCTGGTACATTTAACAAGTATGTGATTGATATGGATGTCTTGGAAATGTATTAACTAGAGTTTATGCAGTGCTTTGGATCTGTGAAGTCAACAATTTATCTACAATCCATTAATATATCTACAATCCATTAATATTACAATTTAGTGGGAACAAGAAAGCAACATCTTTAGCAGCATTGCCCTAGGACTGGCAGAAGTACTCACTGCTATCTATGAACAGATGGCAAGCTCAATAAATAATATTAAAGCCAGATCAAGAGAATGCAGGATTTTTGACAAGGGCATTTTGCTCTCCTGCCCTTTCTCCAGCTTTACTTTTTAACTCTTTCTTCCTTACTTTTGCTTTAATTTTCTATCCCCAGTGCTAGCCTGTTTGTTGGGTTTTTTTCTCTCTGAATCACAAAATCACAGACTGTTAGGAGTTGGAAGGGGCCTCAAAAGATCATCTAGTCCAACCCCCTGCTAGAGAAGGATTGTGTAAATTAGATCACACAGGAACATATCCAGATTGGTCTGGAATGTTCCCAGAGCAGAAGCCTCCACAACCTCTCTGGGCAGCCTGTCCCAGTGCTCTGTCACTCTCACAGTGAAAAAGTTTTTCCTTATATTCATATGGAACTTCCTGTGCTCCAGCTTGGACACAACACCCTTTGTTCTATCACTGGCCGTCATCGAGAAGAGCTTGGCTCCATCCTCCTGACCCTCACCCTTGACACATTTATAAACATTAATGAGGTCACCTCTCAGTCTCCTCTTCTCTAAGCTGAAGAGACCCAGCTCCCTCAGACTGTCCTTGTAAGGAACATGTTCCGCTCCATTAATCATCTCGGTGGACCTGCACTGTACTCTTTCAATGAGTTTTATGTCCTTCTGGAACTGAGTGGCCCAGAGCTGGACACAATACTCCAGGTGTGGTCTCACCAGGGCAGAGAAGAGGAGGAGGAGGACCTCTCTTGATCTACTAGCCACTCCCCTCCTAATCACCCCAGGATGCCTTGGCCACGAGGGTACATTGCTGGTTCATGGTCATCCTGCTGCCCACCAGGACCAAGGTTCTTTTTCCTTTGCATGTTTTCAATTTCAGAAGACTGAGGGAGGAAGCTACTTGGTGTTACAAACAAGTGAAAGAGCCAGTAAGGACAGTTGCAGATAGCAGATGCTTAGGGAATACTTTTATTATATGACCCCTATTAAAAAACCCTACAATAAATGAACTTCTAGAGAATGCTACCTAACTGAGTGGGGAATAAAAGTTATAGTTAAGCACCATAGGCGTTCACAAACAACTGCTATTCACATTTTGTCACCCCAGCAGCCCTTTCCATGTTGCCCTTGCAGGTGGTTATGCTCCCCTGACTTCCACTGGAAGCTGTGCTGAGGAGGTCAGGACCTGTGAGAAAGAAAATGCACAAAGGAGTGAAGCATATTTAAACCCCTCCCCCAACAGAACTGTGCTATCTGTCCCACCTCTCCACTGCTGTGGCGTCAGCTGCAGTACATCGTCACGAAGCACTGTACCCTATACACTGTTCTCACAAAATTTTGCCGCCACATTCTATTTTTGGTCTGGTGTGCTATATATACACTTAGGCAGACAGTTTTAACAACGCAAAATTCTCAGAGCTATAGAATCTGGTCACCTAAACCTTTAATTTCTAAACTGATGTATAGCAACATAAAGATTTGGTTTAGATTTTCAGGACTGCGATCAACACCCTGGGGTGTGCAAGAACTTTAGCAGTCATCCAGAGGGACCATGACAGGCTGGAGAGGTGGGCCCATGCAACCTCATGAGGTTCAACCAGGCCAAGTGCAAGGTTCTGCATCTGGGTCGGGGCAATCCCAGGCACAACTACAGATTGGGTGGAGAGTGGCTCCAGAGCAGCCCTGAGGAGGAGGACTTGGGAGTGCTGGTGGATGAGAGACAACATGAGCCAACAATGTGCTCTTGCGGCCCAGAAGGCAAACCGCATCCTGGGTTACATCAAAAGAAGCGTGGCCAGCAGGTCGAGGGAGGTGATTCTCTCCCTCTACTCTGCCCTCGTGAGACCTCACCTGGAGTACTGTGTCCAGTTCTGGAACCCCCAACATAAGAAGGACATGGACCAGTTGGAGAGGGTCCAGAGGAGGGCCACAAAGATGATAAAGGGGCTGGAGCATCTTTCCTACGAGGACAGGCTGCGAGAGTTGGGGCTGTTCAGCCTGGAGAAGAGGAGGCTCCGGGGAGACCTTCTAGCGGTCTGCCAGTACCTCAAGGGGGCCTACAAGAAAGATGGGGAGAGGCTGTTCAGTAGGGCCTGTTGTTACAGGACAAGGGGTAATAGTTTCATTAATTAGTCATAGCCCATGACATTTAAGCAGAATGTATCATCTATTGTTTTCCCCGAGGGTGCTGTTGACCCTATTCTCTGGTCAAAACATACATTATTCATTATTGTTGTTGTTATTGTTGGTTTTTTAATTGTTGCTGCCATTGTTATAATTATAATATCTAATATTTATTATTAAATATTAATAAATAATTATTATAGCAGCAACATAATAATCCCTCCTCTAACTAAAATAAGCCCATAGCTCTTAAGTAAAATGGTTTCTCTTCATGGAAAATGCAATATATTCCTTAAAAACAACCTTTCCTCTTGTTTTTGCAAATGCAGTTATATTTATTGATGGATTGCAGGTGGTGAAAGTATCTGAAGAGAAGGAGAGTAAACCATATTTTAAATATCCAGAAATAAATAAGCTGGATCAATATACTGTAACAGATTGTTTTGCTCATTAGAAGGTAAAAATAAAAAGGAAACTTGTCAATGTACCAAAAATCTAGCCTCTCAATAAGGATATAATTGGAACATTCTGTCTAAAATAACTTTGAAGTTAAATTCACAGCAGCTGGTACTCAATACACTTCATGACAGGTCATCAAAGATAAAAATTTACCTCTGCATGTTGTTACTCTTTCATTTCTGTCAGATATTTCAAAATGTCCAGGATTTTTAAAGCAATATTAACACTTTAAAGTTAGAATAATGTACAAATTGTGTCTTTATCTTAACTGGAGTCTTCTTCCTTGCAGGAAAACCCGACAAAGCCTTCATTAAGGGCAATACTTCACTCTGCGACTGTGAGTCATGATTCTTTCCCCACCCATCCCATGTAGCCTTGACTAGTCCCTGGCTTTGTTGTAGCTTTTTAGTAGCAAATGATCTCTTTAGTAATAGATTATTTTCTTTCTTTACTATAAATAATGTGTAATATTTAGTAATATTTTCCATCAATCAACAGACTGCGGGTACCACCTTAATGTGTGAATGTTTCTTAAGCACCGGAACATATGAAGGTGGAGATATTTACAAATACAGAGGATAGTATTAACAATTAGATCTAATAAAGATCATTGCAATTCTGCTCCACAGCTTGCTAGTAAAAAAAAAAAAAACTGTAACTTTTCTCATAATACCCTTATTTTAAAGGAATGAAAAATTATCATTTCTTTTCCACCTGAAAAAGTCTGTCTCGGTATTTTCTATCCCTTCAGAAATCTAGAATAACATAAGATGCCTCAGGTGACAAGTTTCCTCATTTGAGATAATCTACAATTTCATTTAAAATCATAGAAAGCTAGAATTAGAGAGGAAAGAAGTCCTGCTCGCAGAAGACTGCTGGAAGGCCAACTGATTGGAAGGGTTTTGTATGCTCTACGCTTCAATCATCAAGGCTATTGAATGATTAAAACTTGCCTACCACTTATTTTCTTATTCACGCTTTCAAGTTGTGTACCCATTTCCACATTGCACTGCATCACCTTTGTGGATCCATTTTGTCATTTGCAAAAAATTCCCAACCCATAGTAGCGTGGCTGATTTGTTACAAAAGTGGTTAAGAGTGAGAGTCTGCTTGGATCAAGAGACCATACAAGACCTCCAAGTGTCTCTTCTAGCATAACTCTTGCTATAATCTCATAAAAACATAGAAAACAATTTCAAATAATAAGCTCAGGCCAGGACTCCAGACTGAACTTGCACAGTTCATTACTGGTAATTGGATGAGTGATATTATTCTTAGGGATGTCATACTGTTGCTTTTTTCTCCTTTTTTTTTTGTTTTTAAATCTCAAAAAATTCAGGTGGTTGCTCCTATCGCTGTCCTATTGTGTGAAATAGTGAGAAGTAACAGGCAGGTCTGTAAAACAACATTGCAACTGCACCCCTGGCATCTGCATTCTGTTGTCATGCCAGGTTGGGAAGGGAAGGTGTCATCTCCAAGAATTACTGTAGACCTTCAGAAAAACTGAAGGCTTTACTAATGAACTGGCATTAATATAATTCACGTTTTTGCCTTACATTTATCTTACTATGTTTAAGAATAAGACTATTTTATTGCATTTAGCATCTGGGTAACATTTTATGGGAAGTTCTGTTTCATCACCATTAAAAATTATGAAAAAATATATTCATATTGAAAATTTTCATAATCCCATATTGAAATACGGGATTTTTTTTGTGAACAAGGCAAATATTTCATATTCATCAGTTTCACTTCATTAAATATGTATCCCACAGAGTAAGATTTCCCCTTCATTTTTTCCCCAAAGTCCCTTTCCAGCTTTTTGTGGACTGACTTAGAATTGTAAAATTAAATACAGAACTGTGTTCCTTGGACCTAAAATCTCTGACCTGTGAAATGAAGTGATGCTGTTTCTGCCCATGGACCAACCGGTTCAGTTAACTGTTGAGTGGTGGCTGTGACACAGGTGGTAGACAATTTTGTTCCCAAGGTAACTTGTCCTATACAAAGCAATTCAGAATCAATCCTTTGTTTTATAGCGATACAGCAGGTGTTATGTGCTGCACATGGGGAGAAGAGACATTTTTTACCGAGAGAGTCACCTTTTTATTTAAATATTCTTGCATCCTCTTTGTGATGTAGAAAGAACATTTTCAATATTAGAGCTGGAAGGAACATGTAGTTCCAATAGGAAGGACGCTCAGGAATTTCTCCTTTGCTTAACATGAGTTCCCTGGGACTAACATGAAATTTTAAAGGCTGTACTAAAACTGCAAAGAAATACCTTTGGATTTTCTCTCACCTTCAACAAAGTGATACAGTGTTTCCTTCCTCCCCCATGACCAAAAGCATTGGTTTGCAATAATATTCAACAAGCTACTTTATATTTACAACACATGTCAGAGACCATCATATTGAATGTGAATGTTGGGCAGCTAGGACAGAGTTCATCTCCCGGGAAAGTGTGCTGGATGTCTGTGCTTCCAGTCAGGGCAGATGGACTGCATTTATAGTGCTGGAATTATTGCCAAAGAAAGCAAACACTTCTACGCAAACAATTAAATATGCCACAAAATCAAGAAAATAATTTGATTGAGACAAAATCAAGAAAATAATTTTTTTCTCTCATATCGATGAAGAAAGACTGATTTTTCACTATTTTGAAGAAGAAGAAACACTTTTAAGCACAGACCTTAGCCTCAGATTGTCACATTTCTGAATTAAAAAAAAAAAAAACCCAAGGAAAAAAAGAAACCCACAATATTTTTTTCAATGCATTGAGTTATCTGTAAAGCTAGAACAAGGTCATGATCTTTCCATGAGTTTTTACATGCAGGCAACCCACCCATACACACACTCACCCTAAAAATTAGCTTATTATTTCATAGGAAAGACATAACATTTAGGACATGGCACAAAAGAAACATTTCTAAGTCCAGTGAAAACTAAGTTATTAAGGACTGCATGAAGAGCTACTCTTTCACTGATTTCTAAATATTTTCTGGGGTTTATTGTGTGTTTTTTTTTTTGTTTTGTTTTTTTAAGAGCATCACAAAAGGTTTCTTCATTTAAAATATTTTTTTTTAACTCAGAGCTGTGAAGAAAATCTATGATTGAATGTAATGAAATATGACTTTTCTCTTAAAGCTACTTCCTATTTAATCCAATCACAAACCGACATTAGCATAAATTCCTACAAGACAGAGAAGAACCTGTCAGATTAATTTAAAGCTATGGAAAATCTTTTTCAGATTTATTACCATTTTTACAAATTTAATAAACAGTGATCATTTTTGGCTGCTCTATCACTTAGTAATTTTCCTTATAATTTCAATTACTTCCTTGATATTATTTCTTTTCTTGAAGCAATGCCTTTGTTTCTGGATGGTTCGAGTGGTGGGGAAGCCTTGGCTAATGACCAAACTCCCACCCAGCCACTCACTCCCCCCACAATGGGACATGGGAAGAACAGGAATGAGAAAGCTTGTGGGTGGAGGTGAAGACAGGAACAGCACTTGCCAATTACCTTCATGGGCAGACTAGACTTGATTTGTGGAAAAACAGCTTAATTTCCTGCCAATTAAAATTCACCTTTAATTACCAACTTGGTACTAAAAAACAGACAAACACCAAAGCAGCTCCCCCTTTCCCAGGCTCAACTTCACTTCTTCAACCCCAATTTATGTGGTCCCTGAGTGGTGCAAGGAGATGGGGAATGGAGTCTGTAACAGTTTCTCTCTGCTGGTCCTTCATCTTCACACTTTCCCCCTGCTCCAGTGTGGGTTCTTCCCATTATTCCCTTTGGGATAGCACTGCTCCTGTGTGGGTCCTTCACAGCCCGAAGCTCCTTCAGGGTCTGTCCACTTCTTGTGGCATGGGATCCTCCGCAGGCTGCAGTGTGGTTATCTGATCCATCGTGGTCCTCTCCATGGGCTGCAGGGGAATCTCTGCTGAGATGCCTGACATACCTCCTCTCCCTCATCCTGCTCTGTCCTTGGTGTCTGCAGGTCTGTTTCTCACGCAATTTTCTCTCTTGCAGAGTTTTACACTGGGTTATGTAGGTTTTCCCAGAGGTACCACCAGCATTAGTGAGAAGCTCAGCTCTGCCCTGTGGAGAGGATGGTGGCAGCTGGCTGGAACTGTGTCCAGCTTGAGCCCTGCAGCCCCTCGTGGCAAGCTCCTGGGCACCCATACCCAAAGCAGGCTGTGACCCACCTTTGCTCAAACATACATTTAGTGATTGCATTGCATTTGGCTAAAAGTAGATAGTGAACATCTTGTTTATAATAAGATAAAATGTGTTATGATAATTGAAATCTTAACCGATCGACCAGTGTGTGCAAATCCAAAAGTCTTCTCTTCCTTCATATAGCATACTGTTGCTTCCATTGCTCCTCTTTGAGTTCATCACCATGATATGTCCTTATAGTCAAATCTCATCAGAGTGGGAATCCTAAAGTGGAGGAAGTGTGTTATGAACTGAAGTCTGGTGTGTAATAGAGATGGGGGGAAGAAGCCTTCTGGCTTCACCTGTACCACTGTCACGAGACAGACCTTGCAGTAGGCTGGGTATTATTAAGATTGCCTATACAGTAGCATATCACATCAGGTGAATAATACGGTCCTCAGTCTGTTTTACAGACAATTTACAGGAACTTCAGGCTCACTAAGAGCCTACAGTTAAAAGCTCTGCAGTTCAGAAATTTGGTTTCTTTGACAATTATCTCAGTTGAAGTTAGAGGCTCTGTAATTGTAATTCTGCAGTTGCAGTTCTTGTATGTCCTCATTGGGAATAGAAGTTTATTGCATCTTTTGGTTTTATTCATCAAAGTGAAGGTACTGAATATAAAAGCAAAAGATGGGATCAAACCACTGTCTAAAGTTGACACATCTTTCAAGATAGGTTTACAAAATGTTCTTGCAGGTTATTTAAAAAACCAACTAGGGTATGTAAAATGCAACCACACTGATGTGAGATGGGACTTGTTAGGGTTAAGGAATGTTGACATCTAACCATCATTTAAGTCAACACTCACCTCAATTTCAGTCAACATGATTAGCAAGGCCCGGAACATTCAGAACAGAAAAGTCTATCGCTCTGCAACACCCCAGACCTACAAAGTCACATCTCTTCACAGCAAAGAGAAGGCACAACCTTTAGCAAAGGGGAGCATGGGTGCCTCAGAGAGCAGATGAGAGGCAATTCAGCCCTACGCGGCCTGCTATGAGGCCTGTGGCCATCACTGCCAGTAATGCTCCAGAAGACCTGATTTGCATGCATTCAAGGATTAAATCTGAAGCACTTGCATGTCAAAGAAGATTCTTAGTTTATTTTTTATTGATACTCACCAAAATAAAGAAGCTCAGCCATAGCCTGTATAGCAAATGAACCCTGGAGATTTAGTGGAGCAGGATGTTGTTTAATAGCTGTTCTACTGAAAATGAAGCACTTGATGTTTGACATCATTGCTGTTTCCTATGTGTCAACTCCAAGAAACATTACAGCAGAATTAATGTGTGTGCTTATGTATGAATTGATATATGAAGTATTACTGATCAGTATCAGAAAGTATCAGTATTAATAATTGCATATTAAAATTAATTAATATGTAGAAGTACATAAATCAATGTAGTAAAAAAATCTTTCTGTAGTTACTTATGTAAGACTCTCATGTGTTTCCAGGATTCTATTGACGCAGGCACTACCACTTTCTGTGAAAGTCTAGCCTTTTGCAAAAAACTACCTTAAAACAAAAGATCTAACAGCATCTCACTTCTCATCCATCACAGATAGATTTGTATATTCAATTCTTTTTGTCAATCTCAATCTTGCTTCAGTCACTTAGAGGCTGTTTTGTGTTAGAGTTAAATAGTTGTTTTCCAGGCTTTTCTTGTACTGGTGTATGTATGATTCTGACTACATTTTTGGCTATGCTGAAGAGATCCGAAGATGTGTTGTATCTATCTTATGGAATACAGACAAATCATAGAGACAGGTGAAGTAATGTATTTCCCTTATACGCCAGTAGTCTCAACAGGAAATTAATTTTTTTTTTTATTGACAGAAGTGTTGACTGGCTTTTACCCCTCCTGCCCTTACAGGATGTAAATATTAGGGCTCTGATTCTGCAAAACTACTGTGTGAATTAAGTATATGAGTAATCAAATCAGAACTCTAAAGCCCCTTCTACATTCTGAGTACCAGCGCTGTTCACTTTTTTCAAAACAACCCTTCGGTACAGACTGGCTGAAATCCATCGGAAATCCATGCATTACGGCTGGCTGAAGTAAGCCTGCAGAGGTGTTATTACGTAAATGAGGTCTGGCTCAAATGGGGCTCCTATTGACTTAAGTTTAGGAGAGCGGACATTAGTCTGTCACCATGACATTTCTTCCTACATGCACGAAGAAAGATAGGTTTTAAAAATAACTAGTGTACAATTTTCAGCATATTTTACAGAAATTTGTTTTAAAAGGAGAGCATTTTCATTTAATTTTCAAATTCTAGAACATATTGATTGGTGAAAGTTTTATTTGTATAGAGAAAGAAGGAATTCTAACTGTACAGAAGCATTGATACTGGCAGTATAACCTCCCGAGAATCCCCTGTACAGGGGACAAATTTTCTCAATATGCCACTCACAAGAGACATTAATCCTTTCACTCGATGGTTTTAAATGTCTTTTATTTTGTGTCATGTCTTTTACTTTTTTAATCATAAAATATGTATTGTTACATGTAGGGTCGATTATTAATTTCAACCTTTTTTCTACATCAGATTCTTTAATCTCGTGCTTATTTACTGTGTTTTCCATTTTCAGTAAATTTCACCTGTCTTGACTTCACATATGGTATGGCAAGTGCCATTTGCAATTTTCTTCATCTCTTCTTCCTTCTGCCTCTGACCTTCCTTAATCACATTGCCATGATATGTGTTTTTAAAATCACCTTTAAATTTGTTTTATATTCTCAGAGAAAATGTTATATTGTGAAGTATTTGTGCTCTTCAAAAATTCTATTGTCATATTATATTTTTGACAAAGTCAAAACCTTCTTTTAGCCTTAGTAATAACTGCAATACTACGTTTCAGACACCATATATGTACAGATTAGTTAGTGGAAACTCTAAAAATATCACTTCCCAACATAAAAGAATGACCTTGAGCAATTGCTGCTCACGGGTAAGTAGTTTGAGTCCTAGGGGTTTTTTGTTTTTGTTTTCCATTTTCCACCAAAAGATGGGGTTTTTTTAGAAAGCTGATGAAAATTGAAATTTGGGCAATTTTCTGTGATGTGTTAAATCTTTTTTAAAGATTGATGGTTAGATGTGCAAATGTGCATGCATGGCTAAAGAAAGTAGGAACAGAACCAACAAATAACTGTCTGATCATCTATGTGGAAATTAAAATATTATTACTCTATGTGATATCAATTGCATTTTGTTATTTTTATCAAGCCATCATTACCCCACCAGACTGAAGAAGAAATGACAATATCCTCAATTAAACTGAATCTTCATATATGCCTACGGAAAAGATGGTTCCTTCTGTCTTCTCTCAGTGCTTCTGGCCTCCTGTAAATACCCTGACCCTTTAACAAGGCCACTACAAAAAATCTTAACAGATATCCATGTATTTGGCTTTCAAGATCACCAGAGTTTCCAATTTAATTAGTTTCCATAGCAAAGGCTGCACAGGTCCCATAACTTTGTCACCTTTTTTAGCTTACTCCTACCAATGATATTTGCAACATATTTCATGTCAGGTTTTATCAGTACAGCGTAATGGAGCTCCTATCAGGATTATCCAGGTAACTCAGACCGAATAGGTTGTTCAGTCAAAACTCTTCAAAGCTGAAGATTAACTCAGAGCGCTGCCCAGCTGATAGGATGCAGTCATTTGAGCCTGACACTGCCAATGCACTTTGCATCTTGGCAGAGCTAAAAGAGAGGACTTCACCAAAAGGCAGATGATTAGGGTTGGCTTAAAAAAAAAGCAAAACAAAACACTTTTTTAATTTTAGATTTGAAAAATACTTTCCTCAATACAATTCCAAAACAAACAGCTTATTTCTTGCTTGAGTCTTTGTTTTACCTTTATTCCTTCTCCTTCTTTCCTTGTCTTTGTTTAACACCCGCTCCACCCCCCCAACAAATCAATGCATTGATTCTCTAGGGAAAAAGAAAAAGAGGAAAAAAAAAATAGTACCTACCTGCTTCAGATGCTTTTGAGCTAAGAACTGTAGCACTTGATTTTTTTTTTCCTATTTAGTTTTTCATGTAGATAAATGTAAATAAATAATGGCATTCTCTGTTAGTTTAACTGTAAGGGAAAGTAAGTTTATCCTTACCTTATAATGATAGCAACCAGCAGCCTCAGCACTTGTGGGTGCATCCCATCAGGTCACATAGACTCTGTCCAGTCTGTTTAAATATTCCCTAACTTGATAACACAAACGATTGTGAAGTCTTTCTTGTTCTGGACTTCCCTATTGCTCTCTGGGACCCAGTGTTCCTCAAGGCTGGCCTTACTGGTAAAATCTGAGGCACGCACTTTCTTTGTTTCTCTGACCCCTGACTTGCCCCATGCAGCACTGGGCCCTGTTTTCCATCTGTTTGCTGATGATATATCAGTAGAAGCCCTACTTGTTGCCCTTCATGTCCCCAGCCATATTCAATTATAGACGGGCTTATGGATTTCCTAACCCCACCCTTGCAAGCCCAATGTCTCTGGATTCCTTCTGGGTGACATGTCCCTGCTTCTGCTGCTTGCACATTATCTGATTTTAGCCTGGATCTCCTAGTGCTATGTGCTTGTTTTAGTCAGAAGATCCCTGTAAGATGCTGGCTATTTTTGCTTGAATTCCCACATCAGGATGAACTGTTCCTGAGTTTGAAGTCTATGGTCCTGCAATTTGTCCTGCTCACTCCTCTCAGGATCCTGAACTCCACCATCTCGTGGTCATGGCATCTAAGGCTGTCCCTTGCCTTCAAATCCACAAGAAGTTTGTGGAACTTTGAATGACCTGGCAGGCTGAGGCTACTCCTGCTGTGGAGGAGTGACTTAAATGCTGATACAAACAGCCAATATATGGCTAATTGTTTGGAGTTTAGCTTTAAGACTTCTTACTATTTCATTGAAAATGTCATGCCTCACAAGATGCAATGCCCAGTTCTAGTGTAAAATCTTTGTGCCAAATCCAATTAGCAAAGATTTTTTTAATGAATTAACCTCACCATGGCAGAATATACTCTGCACCTTTGGTTCTGCTTTAGCATCCGACTTTGGCCCTCCTACAGTTAAGTCCCAGGTTGTTTTCCTGATCCCTTTCACCTCGCTTTTTTCCTCCTCATGTTCAGACATCACTACCTTCAGATGTCCGAGATTTTTGTCTCATGTATATGTATGATTTACCCCTTCAGTTTGTTCTCTCATCATTCTCTGTACTCTCCTGTTGCAGAACTCTGCAGCAGGTGTTTGATTTTTCCCTTGTACGTTGCTTCACCTCCAAGGAGTCTTGCAATTGTTGTTGCATCACAAAGGAGGGAAAAGCTGATCTTTGGGGCCCATGAATGACCGAAACAGAGGGTTATTTTACAATCAAGCTAAGGAAAGAGCACAACACTTTTCCTTTTCATTTTCATGCTTAAGAGACCTGATCCCCAGCATAGCATAAATCCCCATTCTGGAGAACTGTACTGTTTTGATCTGTTGATGATTCTCACATTCCCTCCACTTCTGGCAGCTACCTGTGAATAAGAAGCACAGAAGAAGGAAAGAGTTTGCCTTTTCTGCATCTTGAGGGATACGGCATGGCAGTGTGAAGACTACAGACTGTTAAGCAATGCCAGGGTAAATTTATGAAGTCCATAACAGGCTTCAGGCAGGCTAGACACCTGAATCACAGATCTGGAATAACTTGTCATGGCTGTCCTCACTCTGCTAATGTCACCAAATATTTGTTTGTGACTTCGTCTCCTATCTTTAAGTACTAAGGATCCACAACACCTCATATTCTCCTCAGTCACCAATATCCTTGGTCAGAATCCTGGCCTGTAGCATCAAAGGCTGTCTCCTCTGGAGCCATTCCTGAGTTATCTACTTTGATGCAAGAGGAGTGCTCCACCACCAGCACTAGTGGCATCGGCCTTGAGGGCAGAGGCATATATGAGAAGTATCCTCTCCTCTAGCTCACAGGGGAGGGAAGATGACAAAACTTGGACTGGTTTCTGGGATCAGATGCTTTATGATACTGGGTAGCAAACACAGAGGTTTGAAGCATGGACCATCTGTCTTGTCTTCAGCTGAGACTGCTGAAACTGGCCAAGAAACAAATCAAAGTGTTAGTAGCTGGAGTGTAGTTTTGCATGGACAGCATCAGTGTCAGATGGACTGCTGTCTTTCAAGTACAGGGAACACAACTGCAGCTAACAGCAGGGCTCACATGTCTCCTGACAAAGATCAGCTGTGGCCAGCATTCATCTGGTATTCACAGCACCCAGCTCCTCCTCCTGCTCCAAGTACAGCAGTCCTCCACCTCCAGCCTCCCACACGAGTTGGTCCAGACCAACCCAAGCAGAGTCCAATGGGCCCCCAACATGCAAAGGAGGTCTGTGCACAGGGTTCACTCCTGACCTGGGTTTGGTGGCACCTCCTGTCTACCTAGAGAAAGGAAAAATGGCCATAGAGGAGAGGAGGCAGGGAGGAGAAACTTCTTTCAGCAATGACTAGGATAAAAAAAAATCATTCTCCAGGATTTTGGCTTTCCTTTGGAGCATGGCATAGTGTCCAGACTCTCCACCAGGATGAGATGTACTTCTGCAGGAGGAACTCTGGTGTTGGTGCCTTAGGAAGGGCAGCTTGTGGTGATCCCAGCAAGCTTTCCTGGCCCACTCCTGGCTCTGGCCAGACATTGCACCAGCATATCCACAGCAAGCTAGTAGAATCTTCCCCAATTTCAGAGACACCCACTTTTCCTGCACTTGAATTATAAGCATTCCCTTCCTGCTGCCAATAAATCTGCCTGCCAGCAGAGCCCTGGATGCGATCAGAAGGTATGGCCCAAAACTGTGGGGGCAGCACAGCCAGTAGAGTGTGCTCAGTGACCACAGATCACCACTGATAAGACGGAGCTGCTCAAAAACTGAGGGGACACCACGTGGTGGAAGGGGACCCCTTCTTACAGTTGAGGGAGGCATAAAAGACTGAGGAACTTGCAGCAGGGTCGTGGCTAACATTGGCTGTGGGTGATGAGCCACTGTCATCAACACTGCTTCAGTCGTCATGCAAATGTATCAGCATGTGTTGCTTTTCTGAAGAAACTCTTTGAGGTCAGAACAAGTGATGCCCCATACTCTTCCAGGGCAGAGAAGTAGAATCATTCGGGTGCTGTGCATAACAAGCTTGATCTCGTTTGGGAGATCCACGTACCTAACAAAATTATTTCTTAATAGTACTGTGCATGAACTAGGAGTAGGTGTGGGACCATTTCATATGACATAACTGGTTGCTATGCAGCCATATGCCTCTGCAGCTATTGCTTTTACAGCTGCAGTTGCTATAGGAGACTATCAGATAAGCGATGAAAGATTTCTCCCCTCGCTCACCATGGCATATTGCCTGGCTTTGTGTATACTGCATACCAAACACCTGATCCTAGCAAAAATCTATCCTTGCTTTCTTCCTTCTCCCCCGCTGGAAACCATGGAAACCAAGCTGACTTGATTCTGCCATGGACAAAGAATAGAGGGTTAGTCTAGAGAGGAGGCACTTGTCAGCTACACTGAGCTAACCTTGTTCCTTACTAAGGCTGGTCTCACAACACAGCCTATAGGAAAGAGTTCAAACTTTATTTAATCACAGCTGCAATGTAATACTACTATTCCAATTTAAGATACTGTTTAACAATATTAATTGACATGTTACTTGCTTCTATATATTCGCTGATATCACACCAGACTTCCTCAGCCACTGTGGAGTAATATGTGGACTAAGACCACTCAGATCAATTGTACTCTGAAGTTTTCAAGTAAATGTTTTTAAATACCCAGATGTTGGACTGAGTTACATACACCTCTCCTGGTCGGTTCATTAGTTGGCCAGAGGGATATTTTCTGACTCACGGAATGATTTGTTGAGCTGAAACATTTTCAGGACTTCAGATAGATGCACACAGTTTTTCCATCTGTCAGGTCAAGAATAAACTAGTTTTGTGGCCTTGCGTTCTCCTGACATTCAACTGAATAGTTGAACTTCTTCCCTTACATGCACTTTGTGTAAGAAGTCAGGAGTGGTCACAGCCCATTGTGGCATCTGAAGTCTCTTTTTCTCCTTCCAGCATATTGGGTCAGAAGAGGCCTGGCTGAAAAATGGGACCCTTAAAAGGAGCCATTGGATTCCATCCTGGGTTGCCAATGACCGAAGGCTCTGTATTATCTAATCTGAGTATTTTTTGTAGTTTATCAAAGAACTGTGGATCCATGCTGAGCTACATTAAAACATGGGATGCAGTCTTGATCCTGTGTATCCTCCATGCTAAACACTTAAAATTTGTCATGGTTGCCCATTGATGTGCAGCTTATCTCTCTCCCAGCTGCTGAACTAACTCTATTTAGGTGATGAGATACAACCAGCAACAAGAATTCCGTGTGGAAATTGGTCAAAAGACAATATGGGAAAGGAATACTACATTGAGTCCTGACATGTATTTCCAGTAGTGAATTAAATGGGCCTGGTAACATTCCCAGCCACTGAGGACAGCTGGCATGGGATGGTCTGTGTCTATGCTTGTGAGCGGCCTTGGCTTTTAAGTATCACACCCGATCCAGCACAAGACATTCCCCATGCAGCATACAGGCAGCAGGACAGCACTCTGGGAATTTTTTGAGATTTGGCTGCCTAGCTGAGGGAAACACTTTTTTCCTATCCCAAAGATGTCAAGTGCCATGAAATATTTGGTAGGTAGAACACAAACCAGTAAATGTGTGAGACAAAAAGACACTTAGATCTCCTGTCCAGGAGAGTTTCTGCCCACCATAGTGACCACCATAGTGACCATTCTGCATTTCACAAGTGCGACACATGATGACTTGTAGGAGCAGTTAGAGCTCCTTCTCACTCTGCCTGTGATCTTGCAAAAGCCTCCACAACATGCTTACTTACAAAGCCTGAGCTATCACTGGCTGACAGCAGAGATCATTCTGAGACAATCTCAGCCTCAATTTTACTGCTACACAAGATTACTGGAACAGGCTGCCCAGAGAGGTGTGTGTGAACCGGCCAGGCTGTGATTGCTTTCTTGCAAAGGACAGACCTCTAAACCTGAGAACAGAAAACATAGTCTAATTTTTCCCTTTTCCAAGGCCACTAAGGATTTTCCACATCTACATTATTCCCTTCTGTTCTCTATTTTTTTTAGGGTGAAAAATTCCACATAATTTCTGCTCAGTAGAAGCCAATATACTGTGATCTCTCATGTTTCTTCCTCTGCGTCTTTAAGTTATTACTCATCTGTTTAAGACTGCAGTTGAAACTATACACAGTATTCTGGGATGGACTGTGGATTTGCACAATAGAATAATGGTTTTGGTTTTGTTCTCTTATTCTTTTTTTTTTCTTTTTCTTTCTTGAGCATTAGTGTTCACAAAGAGCAATTGCAAATAGCTGCTTTCTTTTCAGGAGCAGCAATAGCTCATCATTACACATGGGCAGCCAGGGTTGTTTCCTGCAGCTTTGTGATTAGTATCAATGAACTTCCTCGGCCATTTCATCACAGTCTTTTCAAATTCTAATGTCTTTTTCAGATCTTTGTGATAAGCTTTAGTTTTGTCTACTTTGAATAATTTTGTCTTCTAACAACTTCCAACAACTTTTCTAGATAATTTCTGAGCATATTAAGCTTGCATCCCAGGGTATATTTCAGTTAATACAGAAGATCACAGAATCACAGAAGAGTAGGGGCTGGAGGGGACCTCTGGAGATCATCCAGTTCAACCCCTATGCTAAGGCAGATTCACCTAAAACATGCTGCACAGGATTGCACCCAAGATGGTTTTGAGTATCTCCAGAGAAGGAGATTCCACAACCTCTCTGGGCAGCCTGTTCCAGTGCTCTGTCACCCTCACTGTGAAAATGTTTTTCCTTATGTTCGCATGGAACTTCCTATGCTCCAGCTTGCATCCATCGCCCCTTGTCCTGTCACTGGCCATCACCGAGAAGAGTCTGGCTCCGTCCTCCTGACACTCACCCTTAACATATTTATAAACAATAAAGAGTCGTCTTCTCCAAAGCTAAAGGCAGCTCCCTCAGCCTGTCCTCATAAGGAAGATGTTCCACTCCCTTAATCATCTTGGTGGCCCTGTGCTGGACTCTTTCAAGGATTTCTATGTCCTTCTGGAACTGAGGGGCCCAGAACTGGACATAATATTCCAGGTGTGGTCTCACCAGTGCAGAGAATAGGGGGAGGAGAAGCTCTCTCAGCCTACTAACCACACCCCTCTTAATACACCCCATAGGAAAGGATCCAAGAAGAGTCAGTAATTTCAAATGCAGTAAGCAATGCTATTTTAAATTATTTGAATGTAAGTGCAAAGAAACCGGACATGGAGCTAGAAAGGCCTAGGTGAGATGGAGCTTGAAGGTAAGAGTATGGGATAGGTAGGTGGGAGTAAGGAGAGGAATTGGGTTGGGAATAGTGTAGGGAGTATTGTCTCCTCATTTTCTTGATGAAAATGATGAAATTACAGGGTGGGTGCTGCATACTGGCAGTGATCTCAGATAAGAAGATTTCAGGAGCATGAATTCTGTTGGAGGAGTTAGTGGATGCTCAGAAGCAGGAAAGTTAAAGGACTTCAAGCTCCAACACAGAAAATGAGAGATGAAAGTTCCCAAGTAAGAGTTTTGGGAAATTCCCTGCACCATGGGTGAGGCATTCAGAGGATCTTTGGTTGTATTCCATCCTTCCCTGCCCTGTGTCAACTCTGCATAGTTAGCATGGCCAACATTGCCACATGCACTTGTTTCTACTTCAGTATTAACCCTAAAAAGTTTTTAAAAGTTGGGGAAAAAATATGTTCAAAATTTGCTCAAAAATATATGTCAGAACTTTTAAAAATATTCTGATTTTTTTTTTCTTATGAATCACGAGCCTTATTTTGTTCCCAGATATTCAGGTCAATGATTCTTACTTGATGGTTTTGCCACAGTAGACTTTCTACTTTTGTCTGATGCCACACATTTTTAATTGCAAAACGTACTGGTATATTCCTTTTCTGATTTTGTGCTAATTGTTTCTTCACTTTATTCCTTAGTTTCCTAAAGGAGGTCTACATCAGAAAGTCTATATTCATCTCATGCCATGGGCTAAGTCACTATTCCTTACCAGTTATTCAGATACTTCAGTAGCATCCCCCAGAGAGAAATTAATAAAATAAGTTAGGGCGCAAGTTTGATTGGCATACTCTGCTCTTCAAGAGAATTTACTGTGCCATCATATTCACATTTTAACTGAGAAAAGGGTATTACCAGAACAGATTGTTTCCATTTTATCTAGTAGAATTTAGTTTTTATTTGAACTACACTAACATAATTTCAGGCAGTTCACCTTTCTTTTTAATTAAATTCCTGGGTGTCCTACAATACGCATCATGAAGTCTGTCTGTTCTTACTGGTGTACTGAAAACCTAGGAGTAAACAATAACTAGAAGGCAGAGTAGAGATGAGTAATCCTTGAGCCTAAGCTGTAAACAGACCCCTAGCAACACAGATGTAGCTCCCATGATACGGGTTCATCCTGTGTGGAGGAAGCAATGAGCTGAGAAAGCTCCTGAGTCCAGAATCCCTGGCATGCTAGGTGTGCACGACCCCACAGTGGAGTAGCAGGTGCTGTTATCCCACCTGAAGTGGGAAAAGGTCATATTGACCTTGCTTATTAAATCAAAAGAAGAGATAGTGGCTTTCTTTTTGGCTGGCAATGACGTGCAGGTTAAGTTATAGTAATAATGTAACCATGGTAATAAAATAATAAACGCTAATGTGGGCTTAATGAAAATGATTCGGTTATCTAATTTGATGGAATGTGTTAACTAAGGGCTCAAGCAAAATTATAATTTTCCTGATATATTTTTTCCAGAAAATAAATTCTTCTGCTTCCACTGGGGTAAGTCAAGATGGAGGAGGCAGGCTACTGCTCTGATATTATAGTAAAGGTTGTGTTGTAGAGCGTTTCGGTTTGGGTAAGGAGATACTTCTCAAGGAAGTGTCTTCATCATCCCCATTTCCCTGCTGTAGTACATGTTGTGGAGTGGTATCACAGAATGGGAACTGGATTCCTTTGGAATGAAGCTAAATGAAAAGGCATGTTTCAAAAGCACACATAATGTGTTCCTAATGTGAGACCAGACCAAGACTTGATCAAAATAAAGCTCCCTGAAACATAGGTAGTCTGGACATCAGTTTCTCAGCACTAGGTGTTTCACTCTACATATATCTGTACTGTTCTTTAATGCAGGCATAGCCAAAAGATGTTAACTCAGATTCTTGATATCTATTTAAGTAAGTCTTTGACTTTCTGCAATAATTTTGATGGTGATTTAAAAAATTTAACCTAAGAAGAGTCTCAAGTGTGAGCAAATCCTAACAATTTATAATAAAGTCTGATGCCTGACATACTACAGAGGGCTTTAATATCATCTCAACTGGTTTTAAGTCTCCAGTCCCCAAGACTTATTTCCTGTATGTCTCTGAGGTCTCTTGTTGGTGTCTTGTGGCTGGAGTCTGTCTTGTTGGAATATCCAGGTGATGAAAGGCAAAACCCATGTGCTGCAAGTGTGCTGTCATCCTTGTGTGGTCCGAGTCCATGTCTTCTGCTGGAGTCTGTGCTGGAGTCTTGGTGCATTACTGCTCCAAAAACTGGGCCTTTGAGCTAAATTTGATTTGCCTTCTGTCAGGTAAGGGTTAGTGGTTAACACATAACTTGTTCAGACTGATGGTGTTTCTCTTCAATGGAAGAAATCTTGGGCTGTCCACACAACATCAAAATTCCTGCAATCCTGTTTCTACACTTTCTGTACTTATTGCTGGCTTTTACGCTTCTTATGACTTGACAGCAGATTTTATCATATTATATAAAAATATTTTCTAATGCCTGGAAATTAGCAAAAAGCTACACTTCCACGGAAAGAACTAACAAATTGTCAAGCAATCTTTTGTATGGAAGTTGCAAGGAACTATAATATCAGTCAGTGTTTTTGAGCATGGCAGCACAGCAGACAACATTGACATGTTTGGTTTTTTTTAATGTCAGTGTTATCATGCTTTTTCAGTTCCAAAAGTAAAACAAATGACAGCTGTTTCCAATGTATATCTGTTTTCTAAAACAGCTGGGGAGAAATCCTTTCCTTCAGTAAACCACCTTTCCAGTCAGATACTTAAAGGCTATTTTTCTCATTTTTCCCTGTTTTTCTCTTCTGCATGGTTGACACACTTGGTGCTTCTCTTTTTCTATGATCATTTTCCCCAGCCGCAGTAAAGCTGGGGAGAACCAGCTATTTTTATACAGTCAAAACACATTTCTTTACCTCTTCATTTTGTAGCATTCAGAACAATCCTTTTGACTCTCATCCAGGCCTCCTGCTCCTCCAACAAGTCGTAAATCTTTGTTCAGGTGAACAGAAACATAACGTGTTGGTTATGCCAGATGCCACAAAATACAGATCTGAGGAAGGTTCCACCAACCCTCTGATTCAGAAATGCCACTGAAGCTGAGAAGGGTTTGTATAATTCTAAACAAATATAAGCAGTGGAAAATAGCCTCCTAAAGCACACATATTTCTGACAAATGTATAACTGTCTTTGGCATCCAAGAAGTGTGCCATTTCACCACTGATTAAATCAGAGCATGAAAACAGTTGTTTTGAAGGGCAAGAGACAATAAAAAAAATAAAAATTAAAAATCAGGATGTCTCACAGCACCAGATGGTCAAAATTTGTTCTTTAAGTTTACAACATTTTTTCAATTTGCTCATTAGGCAAAGTTCATCCAGTATTACGTGCTGTTATAAGGATAAGTACAACATTTTCCTGAACTACATGCTTCTGTTCTGTACTTATCCTGTGCCATGTAAATGCATGCCTGATTTTAGGTGGACCTTCTCCTGTCTTCTATCATCTCAAGCACTGTAGCGTATAGGAAATACCAAGCTCTTTTTTTCCTGGCTGAGATGTAATTTACCTAGCAAAAAAAAGAAGGGGAAGGATAGCTTTCTCTCCAAAATGGCAAGAGGTGCTGACTGTGCTCCCATTTTTCCCTTTTACACCCAGCACGACAGGTTTGCCAACACAGTAAAATGTGTGTGGCTGCATATCTCCTCCTGCTGGCTTTCCCTATCTGAACAGCACCAAGGGACAGATGTGAGAGCTGAGACAGATTGAGTAAAGGTCTCTACCCAGCTCCAGCTCAGCCTTCCTGTTACATCCCCAAATGGTCCTGCAGGGAACTTCCACCTAATTAATATACTCAGTCTCATTCTATATCTGGTAATAA
>VXBZ01004129.1:0-17659 GCA_013399135.1 Heliornis fulica | reverse complement strand
GGGGGGGGGGGGGGGGGAGGAAGTGTGTAAATTAGTGAAAGAATTCTTGGTATCTGTAAAATTCTGAATTTAATCTACAAATTCATGATTCCACCAGCAGCTATAGAGATATCTGAACCTGAGCAAAACTTGCTGACTACAAGCACCATAGACTACTGCTTGGGTGAAGGAATTTCACAATGAAATATTACGTATGAGAGGTTGCAACTGTGCTGTGGACATTGCAGATATCAGACATACTAAGATCAGCTGGAGGGATAAGAAAGTCTTCACTGCAGGAGAATCAGAAGTCAATATGTTTCAACAGTAAATATATTCTGTTGGAATTTTCCACTGAAATATATTGACAAGAACACAGTGGGGAAATTTACAACCCAAAATACTAACCAATAAAACTACTTGTGTTCATGTTTGAGCTGTTGGCAGGTGTTAAAGTGTCTTAGTGAGCAAGCATTCTGTGCCTTACTAAAAGTAATTAACAACTGTAATATACAAGGTTTCTAATGACTCTCTGTGTTTAAGATACGAGTTTCAAAAGCATAAATTTTCTGAAATGGTATTAAACTTAAATTAGTGATGTAGATGAGAAAAAAGAAGTTATATTCGCAACTGCTATTTTTGGAAAAGGATTTGCTGAGATCGGAGGAAGCAAAACAATCAATCATTAAGATCCCTTGAGAAGTGTGATTGTGTAAGTCTTCAAAGCGTACTCTGGTACAATTAGCATTGAATGGAAAGGAGACCTATCAAACTGTGCAACATCTTATGTTGGAGTTGCAAAATTACTGTTACAGAAGTTAATCAGAAAATGTAATGAAATTCTGCACAGCACAGCCTAATTTATTACAAAGCATCGATGTAGGCATCAGTTCACATACTGGCCAGTCAAACCCATGAAGTGATGACAATCCTTGCTAATAATAACACAGAGATCATGAATGGGTGGCATGATTTTAATAAAAATGATAAAAGAGTATTTTACTTGCCTATAGCATATCTTCTATGGGGGAAAAAAAAACCCACCCAGACATCATCATACCTCCTTTATCATGTTAACACTAGCCATCTTATTCTAGAAACACACCCATTTGGTAGGTTTGTATTTGGCATTTCCGATATGACTGAAAAGTAGGATTCTCTTATACTGTAAATGTTACAACCACACCTGCCCTTCTGGCTAACAAAAGTATTATTGGCACATGACCACAAAAGGATGTTCCAATGAGATGGTCTCTTCAAGCTACATAGAAATTAAATTTAGTTGGGGATTAGGTTGAGTATTTGGTCCAAAATAACTGTGGCCTGCTTAGACTAATTTATAATTTTGGCAGCGTTATATATTTTTTTCTTCTCCCTTCCTCCTGGTGTAATAGCCTATTCTTCTGATGTATTTATTTTCTGTACCCAGTTACCTATCTCAACAAGTCAACTCCTGAACCTCTGATCAGGTCACTATGTATTATCTATTTTTTGAGACACAATGTAAGGTAATATACCTTTAGTATTCTATCATAAAATTTTGAATGAGGAAATTTCTATCAATTCCATTGGCATTTCAGAATTTGAAGCGACTGAATCCAGGTGAAGATCCCACAGCACCGTGCCCCAGGTCGAACCTGTAATGGTGCACTGAGATTGCATTCTCTGTACACACACACACCCCCCACACTGTACTTACATACATGGCCTGCTGCACAGACAGGCACACTCAGCACACGAGCAAACACAAACAGGACCACCAACATCATCCTGTTCTCCTCTCTGGCTGACCACAATGAAGGTCCATTAGTGAGATATACATAAAGGCACATGTACAAGGCAGATCCAGCAGACAACTAACAGGTTCTTATGATTACCTGGCGTAGCATCCCAATTTCTCCATCTGGTGTCACCTGGACATAGGAGCCCCCGAGGATACAGTCCTGCTCTAGCTGCTGTTACAGAGCCCCTTGCTCACAGCCACACACAAACATCCACCACATACACATCATGTCCCAGGAGTTGGATCTTGGACAAACAGCACATCTAGTAGCTGGTCGTATGCCCCCTTACTCTTCCCAAGGCGCCTTAGGCCTAGACACGCACGTATATGTACACAGAGAAATACATACCTGCGCACGCGCACACACACACACACTCACCCCTCGCTGGTAGTTGGCCATGACTCGCCTGGTCCCTCCATAGCCAGCTTCTCCTGTGATCTCATTGACAGACACCCTTGCCCTGTCTTCCAGGACACATCACCTTCTCAGTGGCTACTCTGGCTTTATGGTCAGACTAACGAGCTGGGTAGTGCTCATGCACTCCCTCACATACCTGCACTGGCTCCAGTTTCTGTCAGCACAGACACAGATGCCCCTGTGGCCCATTGTCATCACCCAGCTGCTGCACACAGACCCCCATACACACACACACACACACACACACAAATATATACACACATATATATGCNACACACACACACACACACACACACACACTTGCATGCAGAATGGGGAGCTCCACACCCAGGAAAAGAGTTACAAATGAAGTTAAATGAGGAGACAGGACAGGCCCGTGTTGGTCAGGCATCAGGTGTGACCAAGCAAACATACTGACTAGCAGCCTGTTTAAACACAAGCAGCACCATTTCACTCTTTATCCCTCTATTTTCCCATGCTTGGTTCCTCCACAAACCACAATAATCCCTTCTTCTCCTACCTTTGCTTCCTCCCCTAAACATCCCACAGTAAGTCTTGGGCAATCCTGACATGCTCTACCCTGCATTCCATCATGTGTCCCGTAAGTCCGATATGCAGTGACATTCTCTCAGTCTTTAAGGTGATGGTGACAGCCTCTCCTCTTGACTTGTGATGCTAAGATCATGGTGCTGAGGGTCTCCTGGGTTAGCCCCGGGAGGAACTGGGGCAGCGTGTCCATTGCTCCATTACTTTGACTGTGTTACTGGGGTTCCCCCACCTACTGTTACAAGTCTCTGCTAATTGTTGTGTCCAGAGTTGGGATTCTTGAACACATATTGTAACATTTCTATTATTCTGCGACTTCACAGTTCATTATTAAAATAAAATATTCTTCAAAAGATCTCTGCTAGTAACCTTATTCTAGTTTTCTTCATATGGACTACTCTCCATGCCTCCTGCAAGATTTTTTTGTTTTTCCTCTAGGCTTTCTGTGAAGTAATATTCAAGTAATTTTTGTTGTTGGTTTTTGGTTTTTTTTTTGCACATCTATACTTAAAATATGGTTTATTAGGGTTTATGCTTTCCTATTTCTAAGGTTTTATTCCTCAAAAGAAGAATCGACTTTTTGGAATGGAGACGATTTCCTTTGTGTGCAATATGGATTGAAGCCAAACTCAATTTTTACTTAATTCATAGTTGTATCATCACAAGATGACTTGCTTCTGATGTCGGCTTTTGACAAATTGAGGAAAAAAAGGCTATGGAAGGGGCTTTTGTTTCCTTATGTCATCTCAAACTTGCAGATTATGTTGCAGAGATCAGATACAAGTCAGAGTGCTGTACAGCTTTTGGTTCTCACTAAACAAAGTAAGAAGAACATTCTTTACATTTTAAGTCTGAATGAACCATGCTATCACTGGATTCTAATGGCATGGAGTAATATTTGAATAAAATCAGCAAGAAAGCTATAATTTATAACGTAATTCTTAATATCCTATTCTTCCTGTTATAAAATGAGATCAAAGCATCAGGTGATATTTAGAATAGAATTTAAGAATCTGCTTAACAGCTGGTGTTTTTGTAGGTGAAATATACTTGTGCTTGCTTGCCTTTTTGTTTGGGGTGCTCACACATCAAATTTTCCATATAATGCTGGTCTGAAGTAACTTTTAGTTATGTTGTTTAATTCTGTAGAAAAAGAAAAAAAATCCACACAGTGTACGGTACAAAAAGCCTTTATATCAAGTTATCTGGCAATATTTCAGCCTTTTTCCTCAAAACTTAATTTTCTCTAAGCAAGTTTGAATGTGCAGAACACCGGGTAGGAGGTATTTGTTTAGGATTTAGAAGTTACTAAAATTGTAGTAGTCAGATTCTGCTTACAATCTGAAAAAGACAGTAGAGACTGTCTTTTGGGAATTAAATGATATAGTATGAAATGACAGAGTATAAATAGCTCGTTTCCCAATTTCTGAGATGTAGAAGGCAGAATATTCTGTTCCTGGTGGATACTTGAATTTACTGCAAAAAGATAGTGTTAAAATTTGAGCGTGGCAGAGTTTTTTTTTTTAATGGAAGGGGCTCCTAATTTGTACCCATAAATTATAAAAAACCTATCAAACTCTAAAATCTAGACCTAAAAGGCAGTCCTAGAGCTCAGACAAAACCCAGCATTAAGTTACTCCTAACTGTAGCTTGTTACAGCAGGGTGAACACTATAAGAACAGAACTGTCGGATCACTTCATCAAGCACATGAGGGAAAATAGCTTGAAGAGAAAATGCAGCTATCTTGCATAAGCTCTGAACTGTATTCTTTCACAAGAATATCCAAGTGGTTTGTTTTCAAACAATGAAATTAATTTCAAGTGCTTAATCAGGAAGAATGCTTCCTCCCCTGTGGTCCTCCACTGTGAACCACAGCCACCTCCTCCTCTTCACCTTCCAGTTTCTGTTTGGATGAGATGTATTTGGGTTCTACCATAATACCTCTACACTGAAGCCTCCAGCCTGGAATTGGTTAACTCCAAGGTCTGGCTGTGCTCAGGGATCAACTGGAAGCAGTCAGCATAGTTCAAATTTCAACCATCCAGAATTTTTCATCACTTCAAGACAAACGAGCATTCAATGAGATCAAGTAGAATGGGCAGAAGAAAGGAGAGCCCAACCTGGAAAGGAGTCATCTCTTTGACAGATTAATCTCTTCTGGAGATTCAGTAAGAATAACAAAAATCTTCACTGCAAGCAATGGGAAATGGATAGGCAAGAAGCAATCAAAGAAATGGGTTATCAGTTTCAGGTGTTGATCAGCAAACACCTGCATTTATGAAAGCAGTTAATTGGTTATATTTCCAGACTGTGCTCAACTGAAATTTTTAAGCAAGCCAAAGTATAAGAACAATTTTGCTAACTGGAAGGACAAGCCCAAGCTATTAACACACAAATCATTCAGTAACCTCTTAGAGAAGAAAAATGCCTGAGAGCTTGAGCCCTTAAGGAAAGGCACTCAAAGCACTTGACATCTTGTTTTCTTACCAGATGATCTTTAATATTTTCTGTGTTATTGCTAATTCCCATCAAATGAAAGTAACATAAAGGATTGACAGGGATATTGTTCTTCCCCACCTTTTTCTTTTAACACCGGCTATTTAAAAAGCAGAGCTCTACACGTATATTTACAGTACCTGGTTAGGGAAGAATTTTTCCCTTAAGATGACACTCTAAAAATGCCACATGTCAGTGGTGCTATATATTTTTCTTATACTTTTAACCCATAGCTCAGAATTGTTTACAGCACAAAAGTGAACCCAAGAGGACAGCCCAGTCACAATCTTCATCGCTTCTGATGTACCAGTATAGCAGTTCAGAATGCCAATGGAGGAAGGGAGAAAAAAAACAAGATGACCTAATGATACAGAAAGGGCATTAATTTAAAAGGAGAGATGTTAGGATACAGATGACCAAGTAGAACACAGTAGGAGTTTGAGGGAGAGGAGATACATTTCCCCCTATAATTCCCAACCTGTTGTTTTGTTCCCACAGTCTTCCAAGAGAAGCACACAATGTTACATCAGCACTATTTGCACCCTTCTGTCATGTTCTCCAAGAGCAGAAATACACACAGACTAGGATTTTCTGACCACTCGGCTCTATTAAAATTAGTATAGCTGTGTGAAAGTACTTTTGCAAAAATGTTCCAATGAAAAGATGAAGGTCTCTATAGGAAGTGAAAAATAAAAGGTTTCTATATTTTACATACATCTCTCTTCGACTTCCTCAACTTTCATATTAGAAAGAGACATCCACCATATTTTAAGACAATTTCTTTGTTTTCTTTGGAGCTGGAATGCTTAGGCACTATCTCTGAACAAATTCTCTTGTGTTGAGCCACCAGTATGAATTAATGAGGTGAGACCCAAAGGTGTATTGGTATTCCTTCAGTTCTGCACAGCCCACACAGAAGTGATCCTGCACGTGCCTGCCAACAGAGAGATCAAGCAAGAGCAAGGAAAGCCTGGGTTTTTTAAGATCACTTTAACTGAAAGCTTACTAAAGCAGTCAGACATACAAATCTTCTGATTGAATCTAGAATTTTTTTCTCTTCCAGAAACATACATTTAGAACATGTCGTTTAGTGCTTGTTTCATGAACTCAAGAGGAAGATATTTCACTGATGCGATATCAAGTATCTCTGATGAATTTTCTTCAAGACTGCTTAAATATAATTCACTAGAATAGGCCACTCACTTGTGTCTTATATTTTCCTGATGTAGTTTATTCAAGCAGAGGCTTGTCTGTGTAAGCTATTTTAATTAACACTTTAAGCTAAGCCTTCACCATCTGCTCTTCTTTATAATTACAAATTTAAAGGGAATCTCATTCTCAGTAGCGTCATTAAAATTCAAGATAATAAAGAAAAGTCATAAATGCATGCCATTTTATTCATTCCAAGGGCACTCATTTGCTGCATTCCTTTTAACTGTTTTTGTCTCATCTAGGACTCAAAGGACAGAGCAGTGCAATGGTGCCAAAATATTTCCTTGACTGATCTCTTGGGACTGCCTTTGATATCATGGATGACTCACATGTGCCTCTGAATCACAAAGAAGTGCATACTGTGGTAGTATTATTCTAGGGCAATAAAAAATTGCTTTCAGGAAATTTCATAGATTTTTTTTTCTACCTCAAATTCCCCAGCTTTATCTGTTATGGGGGAAAAGGGTATTCAAGAAGAACATAAAATCAGGAGTCATACTAGCAAAAGATACTCAAAAAATGAATGGCAGAAATAAATACGTTTCCTTGAAATATAGTAGTACTAGAGTTATGATTTCTATTCTGCAAGTATGGTTTCTTGTGTCCTACACTGAGCCAAGAAACCTGGTCAGCAGGGAGAATATTCTCAGCTAGATTCTTCAGACATGTCCCAGGGCCTCCTATGGTATCAAACAGCCACTAGCACTTGTTATTAGACGTACACCAAAGACAAAGCTGAGTCAATAGCCAACAGACAGATCTGTGGGGAAGAGTCCTATTAGCAGTGTTGACCAATAAGATTCTGTATAATAAACAAGGAGACTCTCAGGGGTTAGTTCCTAGTATATTCAGGAAATGTTTTATGTTTTAACCTGTCTTTACTGATAAAGAAGAGTACATGAAAGAAGTGATTCTATCAACAATTTCTTTTACTGATGGAAACCCAACACAGGACTGCGAATACTAGTTAGGCTCTTGGCTCCCCATAGTCCATCTGAAAGACTTTCCCTGACTTCTACATCTAAAGAGCCCTTTTAGAGAATTTTTTTCTACTGTTCAAGTACACCGATAGATAAGGGTTGTTTGCAGAAAGGGTGTGATTGATATTTTGAATGAAAAAAAGTTGTACTTCCTATTAAATTACTACTATTTTTAGATGTAAACAAAGATGTCATGATATAAATTATTTAACCACTGTTAAATAGAAACGTTAGGACCAACTGAGGCTTTAAATTGCCTAGAATTGGAGTCTGATTTGTTCCCAAATGCTGAAGAAGCAGAGATAATATTTCTGAAATTAATTCAGATACAAAATAATATATTAATCTTAGATTTATAGCTCACAGTTCCAGTAGTTTCTTCATTCTTTCAGCATTTCATATTTAGTTTGACTTTTTCTGTAGTTCTTGGAAGTTAATAGTAAATGTTCCTAATTCATTAACATCTCTAATATTTAATCTAATCGAATTATTTCAGCTTCTTCATTGTTCTGTATTTCCATTAAAACTAATCATTCCTTATGTAAGCACATTCCATTAATCAAACTGAAAATGAGACAAATCAAATGGCAGTGATAACTTAGATATGATCTATTATCTCTTCAGTCACAGCAAGTGATTTCTAGTCTGTTGCTCAATATTTTTTTTTCCATTTCAGTATGCTGGGCTAAGTAGCAAAATACATAACATCATTCTAAATTTCCTTGCAAGATTAAAAGATGAGATGCATACCACTACTGATTTTATGCCTTGTAACTTGAGGATCTCCTTCATATAAAACATGTTGAAGTTACATGAAACTTATCTTTGAAATTAATCTGCTCACAGCAGGGCTTGGGACAAGATGAATTTCACAGATGCCCTTCAAATGTCTGGCTTTGCTGTTTGTATCAGTGGTAAAAGCCATTATAATGTGATGCTCAAAGCTATGCTGATAAAACACATCAACACCAGCAGAAGCAGATAGATCTCGGATTTTGTTCCTGCCCATCCAGATGCCTTGACAGAAACCACTTACCACCTAGCAGTGTTATGTTTATTGTAGTGCTTAAAAGAATCTAGAAATCAGGACCAGTCCACCAAGTGGTTACATTCAGTGTGAAGTTCACAAAATAACATACACTGGAATGGTCCCCTGGAGTTCAGCTATTCCAACACCCTCTCCAATTTGAGTCAACTTAGATTAGGTTGTTCAGGACTTTGTCCAGTTATATTATAACTATATCCCAAAATGGAAACTTAACACCACCTTTGGGCTACCTGTTCCAATGCATGTTTGCATTTGGTCAGATGAGGATGACACAGGAGGACCAGAACCAGATGTGGACCCTATGTGGAATCATAATAGCATCCTAGCATGTGTTAGGTTGGGAAGGACCTTTAAAGGTCATCTAGTCCAACCCTGTAGTAAGCAGGGACATCTTCACTAGATCAGGTTGCTCAGAGACTCATCAAGTCTGATCTTTAATATCTCCAGGGATATTCAACCCTCCACCACCACTCTGGGCAACCCGTTCCTGTGATCTGCCACCCTCATATCAAAGAATTTTTTCCTAATATCTAACTTAAATCTCCCCTTCTGTAATTTAAAACTATTGCCCTTTGTCCTAGAGCTACATGCCCTCATGAACAGTTGTTCTTCCCCAGCTTTCTTGCAGACACCTTTCAGGTACTGGAAGGACACTATATAAGGTCTCCCTGAAGCCTTCTCTTCTTCAGACTGAACAAACCCAACTCTCTCAGCCTGTCCTCATAGGAGAGGTGCTCCAGCCCTCTTAATTGTTTTTGTGGCCCTCTTCTGGATGTGCTCCAACAGGTCCATGTTCTTCTTGATTTGAGGACTCCAGAGCTGGATTCCAGGTGGGATCTCACCAGAGCAGAGTAGTGGGACAGAATCACCTCTCTTGATCTTCTGGCAACACTTCTTTAGTCCAATGTAGCCCAGTCAGTATTTTACATAGGAAATGTAATTCTATAGAATTCTAGTTTGTTGCAAAATGCTTGTACAGAGCTAGAAATGAATGAAAACTTCATAAATCTATGGCTCAGTCTTTCAGACTTCGTCATATAGACAGATCATTCTTATTCTTTCAACTCAAGGCAAGAACAGCCCTGTCTAAAAAAAGCAACAAAATGTACAAGTTTATTCATCATCTCAGTACAGCCACTTTCTTAACTCATGACCATGAATCTAAACCATCCTGACACATCAGAGACTAGTCTTAAGGCTACAGGACTGTATGGAAAAAGTAAAGTACAAATTTTCATTTTCTGGAGTTAGTACTACCATGTTATTGAAAGGATTGTACTTGTATGTGATGAAAAGAAAACAAGATCTGAAGAGTTTCTAAAACCTTCCCAGTTGTGACTCACCGCAGAGAATTTACTGGCAATTTGCAAGATAATATTTTGTAGCAGTTGGACATTTTACAGTGTGCTTTTTTTCCCTGCAGTTTTTTTCAGTAAAACTTGTTTTCCTGAGTGTACACAAATATTTTAAAGATAATACAGGGATGTTGCATACTCATATACAAAATGATGCATTCCATACTCTGAATATTGTGCAAAGAGGCAATAAAATGAGGCTGTGGCTCTAGGAATTTGGATTTAGATGCAATAAAACACTTAAAAATTAACCTATCGTAGTCATGTCATTGTGAGTCTTGTGCATTGCACAAGGAGAATTAGCCATTTCCCAAAACAGCCCAAAATCAATCATGCTGACCAGGGTGCTGTTTAAAGCTAATAACAGAATGAACACAGTGTCTTTCTCCATATGGCAGCTGAGAGTTGCAGAAAGGCAATACATTTTTTTTTCCCTACTTTTTTTTAAGAGGGATTACTGAAATAGCTAGCACTTCTCCTGAACACCTCTTCCATTGCCACAGTTAGTGCACTGAATCAGTGGTTCTGAAACAAGGAGGGCTGAAAGCCTGGGACTTGCTGCCCTAAGTCATTTCCCCAGTAGTGGGTCTCTTCTTGCTTATTGTCCTGTTGGGTCAATGAATTTGGCATTATCTTCTGCTAACATACACGTAGCTACAGAACTTACCTCTTCCAGGCAGCTGTGAGACTTAGTTACTTTTATGAGTAAAGTGAATCCTCAGCATCTTTAATGACTATGCAAACCGCAGGTTCATAAAAGAATGATGGACACTGACACCACTGCCTAATGGAAAACTGGACATAGCTTGAGACTTCACTGCTGTTCTTTCTAGCTTCAGCATCCCAAATCAATTCAGCCAGGAGATAACTTGGCAGATGCAAAACTTCAGTTGTAGCATATACAGAACCTGTAAGCTTATCTGCGAGATAACTAGTGATTTTGAAATAAATTTAAGTTCAATTAGCAACTGAACAGATGTTTCTTCATTTGTAATTTTGAAGCTTGACACCTGAGATTTATCTGTGTATTGATTGTATCTGGCACTGAGGGTCTTTCCTGTATGATCTCATTATTGCAATTACTACCAAGGCTGATGATAGTTGCCCTTTTCTTATCACCAAATTAAATTCCTGCTAGCAGCCTTTTAATTAATTCTGATGCTCAGCAGACCAATCAACAGAGAAAGGCAAAAGGGGCTCACGAGATTTCATTTTGCCCATGCTTACTCCTACAGAAAATTATGACTCAGTGGGAGAAGGCCAATATGTAGCACTGAATGATTCATTGCAAATATTTCAGAACTCTGACAGCAGTTATCATTAAAACTTTTATAAATTCTCCTGGAGAGAATCCTGTGGTTCAGATCTTCCAGTGTGGGCAGACTCAGTTTCACCCAAAAATGGACAACAGCAGGTTCAAGTAAGACTTATACTCTTCCAAATATCTGTGTTCCTGTGAGAGAACCGCAAGACATTTTGGATTTATGTACATTTCCTGAAGCTTTAAGTGGCAAATAAAGACTGTATGTGTTTTGTAGATAAAACCCAAACACAGTTCCTGGGAAATGCAATAGTTGGGTGTTAGCCAAAGATCTGAAAGGTTGTTGAGAACTAAGAGTATATTTTTTATTAGACTGACTTGCAGAAACAGAAAAAATAGAAAAATGTTAACATAGAGAAACTTTTTTTTTTTATTGAGCTGAATAAATAAACTTTAAAGCTGAAACAGAAAGTTGTATTCATCCTTTTGTGCAAACCAAAAATAAGCATATCCTTATAGTGGATCATTTTGCTATGACTGCTGATCCTTTTATGTCTGAATCTCACTCAACAAAAAGAAGAGTAGATCTCTTCCAGATGATTATATGTTGTACTAGTTAAAATCTGCAGCAGCTGAAACAAAGGAAAAACTGAAGCAGAAAATTTTTAGTCTTGAATCACAAAACATGTAACTGAGGTACAATCTGAATACTAGTGTCCCAAGTACCACCTGCATGTTCTTCACAGACACCAAGCTGTAGTTGGATTACCTTCTCACAAGCATCTCCCACCAGGGAGTTCACACAGCAAATGCTGTCTCTGCTGTGCAGCAGCTTAGTTGCAACATCCACACTATCTAACAATGTTGTCTTGAAAGAACAGGTCACTGTGGAGTTCAGTCCTCCCACTCTGGGCCATCAGAGCTGAGCATTGCACAATCCCTTATCACCAGCACCATTCATCATGAGCTTTCTGCTGCCCGGGTGTGTCTTTGGAGAAAAAGTATGAAGAAATGTGTGAACAGCATGGCATAGCTGTAGCCTAGAAACAACCTGGTAACTAAACGGTAGGAGAAAAAGCTGCATCCTTATTTATAAGTAGGTTATGGACTTTTAAATCAGTTCATCTGGAGAGAGGAGCCCATGCCAGAGCAGGTTTACTGGCAGGACTTGTGACCCTGTGGGGGACCAACACTGGAGCAGCTTGTTCCTGAACAGCTGAACCCCATGGAAGAGACCCATGCTGGGGCACTTCATGAAGAACTGTAGCCAGTGGGAAGGACTCACAATGGAGAAGGTTGTGTAGGACTGTTTCCCATGAGAAAGACCCCACGCTGGAGCAGGGGACGAGTGTAAGGAGTCCGCCCCTTAGGGAGGGAGTAGCAGAGACAACAGTGATGAACGGATGCAACCCCCATTCCCCTGTGCTGCTGGGAGGAGAGAAGTAGAGGAATTGGGAGTAAAGTTGAGACCAGGAAGAAGGGAGGGGTGGGGGGAGGAGTTTCAGTATTTGGTTTTACTTCTGACTCTGTCTTGCTTGGGTAATAAATTAGAATTTTTTTCTAAGTTGAGTCTGTTTTGGCTGTGATGGTAATTTGTGAGTGACCTCACCCTTTAAAGACCCTCCTGGGTCTTTATCTTGACCCAGGAGCCTCTTGAATTTTCTCTCTCCTATCCAGTCAAGGAGGAGGAATGCTAGAGCAACTTAGGTGGGCATGCAGCCTCCAGCCAGGGACAACCCACCACATTCAGACAACAGAACTCATTTCCAAAACACCTTCAATAGACACCTGAGGAGCCAAAGAGCATGGCATTGAGGGCATGTATCACATCCCCTATCATGCACCAGCCTCTGGGAAAACTGAATGATACTGTTAAAGAGCAGTAGGTAATGGCATCCTTAAATATTGGGATACATCTCCATTATCCCTGCTTCAGGCAAAGACAAAACCATCCGAAGGACTGCTTTTACTCAAGGAGCTGTGTCCACTTGGTGGGAGAATGGAGAAGTCTGATATGTACCTCCATGGGATTTGATTTTGGGTGATCCCATTTGATTTTGGGATATCTCATACCATGTAATGCCATGCTCAGTATATAAACTTGGGGGAAGGTGGTTGGAGGTATGATCACTTCTTGGAAATGGGCTGAGCATTGGTCAACTAGCGGTAAGCAATTGTCTTATTTAACTGGGGTTAAACCATGACAGTGGCTTACTGATTTATGAGCTTTCACTGAAAAAAATTATTTCCTTCCTCTGAGACACTGGAGTCATGCCATCATACTGCTTTTTGCTTGACAAGTGTATATTAACTTAATGGTTTGTTTCATCTGCTCCTTCTGGTGCCTTTGTATTGACACCAAGTGATGATTAAGAAAGGTCTCTTGTGTTTGCCTCCAGCTTTTGAAGTCATGATCACAGACATACTTTATGGTAATAAGGTATATAATATCTACACCTTTTTTTTTTCCTATCAAAAGAATTAGTTAGTCATATGCTAACCAACATATTTCATCTCAATGGAAACACTACAAAAAAGCATAGTCAAATTCTTAATTTATCATACATGCATCTCTTTTTTATTTTTTTTTCCTGTGGTAGCATAAGCCATTCATAATTCATGGTTTGCTTTTTTAAAATTTTGTGGGTTTTTTGTTGTTTTTTTTTACAGTCAGGTGAATGAAAGCATGTCAGTTTTCTGTGCAGCATAATTTTCTTGAGAGAAATTACATAACATAAAATTATTTGCAACAATCATTGTTTTCTTGGAATCAAGTCTATAGTGACATTGAGGTTTATTCGAGGAAGTGATCGCTCCTGAACCATTTACTGTGCACCAGTTTTTCTTCATGTTGTTCATTGCCAGTATAAACAGCACAGCCTTACTGAATGCAACTGGGAATGAACCACAATTTGGTACCTCTGCGACAGCCCTCATGGCTGTATATCAATGAGTGACCCCAGAATGTATTAACTGACATTACTTTGGTCCATGCTATGTGCTAACATTACCTCTTTATTAGTGTAATAATGGTTATTTTCCTATAGCTTGGAAGTTACCATTGGCCATTCCCTCTTCTCCACAAAGGGAAGGCCACAGCATTTCAGGGTGTTGCCTAAGCCCTTCAGAATGATGTCAAGCAGCTTGCCATACCCTTGGACCATCACTGAGGCCATGCCAGTCTCAGGTAGCAAGGCCAAGACAGTGCTGCTTCTGATGTACGGCTGAACTTCTGAGCTTAGTGTCTCACCTGGGCAATGTAGAGCCCACTGGGAGGGGAAAGCTGAGTGGTGAGTGGGAGTCTGATTTAAGAACGATCACTGGTTTGGTTAGCAGATGCATGCACTGCTGGTTCTGGCGGGCTGTGCAGTGGCTCTTCAGAGGCCAGAGAGCTTCTACCAGAACTGCACCCCGCTCCCTGTCATCGAAGCAGTTCCCTGCTGAAGGAGTCTTGTGAGATATCTTTTCCTATGCAAAAAACCAACTGTTGGGGCCCTGCCCCCAACTCCATGCCCCCCCTCCCTCCCACCTGCCACTTCAAGGCAAGGCACTACCTGTCAAATGCCGAAATAGCAGAAATAAATGTTTGGCAGGTCCCTCAAAATTGCCACCCCTGTAGCCTCCTACAGGAAGGGGGATCCACACCCTTATGTTCTATTAACTACAGACTGGTGGTCTAGGGGGATTTTTCCTGTATTAGCTCTGGTGCATACTGGAGCTGAGGTTACTCTGTTACATAGTAATATTAATGAGGCCACATCACAAATCTGTGGAATGGGGGAAATCTGTCCCCTGGCCTCCATGTTGCAGTTACCTTAGCAATAGGAAACACCACTCTTATTTACCAGAACTGCACCAATTGTCCTAATTAAAGAATATAGTCTGAGTACTGTTGTGTTGGCAGGACAAACCGTTGAAACTTTAAATGGTTGTTTCTGCTTTGAGACTTTGCAGGCAGGATTTGCTACTCAATCTATAACCCACTTGCATGCATTCCCAAAGCAGGATCCTCATGTGAAGCAGCTGCCAAATTGCTGAAAGTGTTTTACAGGACCAATGTGGCTAATTAATAAATAATGTTGGGGTTTTTTTTAATTAAAATACAGAGCCTAGTAATACTGTACAATTTTAGGGAATAATTTGTCCTGGACAGATTAGAGAACTATCACATAAGGTACAGCAAACATTCCAGGAGTTTCCACTACCAACTGCAACAAAATGCCTACGGATTGGACACTCTGCTTGAGCCAAGTGATTAAATGGTTTTATAGGGCTTATTGCTCTCAGGAGGGATGGTACCTTAATCCACCTCAGATGATTTCCATGGAACAGTACCCCAGAAGGGTAAGAAAAGTAACTTGTACCAGTTTGTTGCTGACAGTACTGTTCAAATGTGTACAGCCCAAACCACAGGTACAACACTTACAGGTATAAATAAGGCCTAGTGTCCATCACCAAGTAGAGCTGATGCCAACCAACAGTTTCTAGAGGCTGTGGCTATTCTATCAGCACTTAATAACTATTTCACTGTTTAGCTAGACTGAAGGCCAAAAAGTTAAAAGATGAGATCTGTGCTTGTGCTGTACTGAGATGTTTAGGGTACTGGAGAAGCTGCACACCTGGCAGTACTCCTGTGCCCTCTGCAGAAATTGACCAGGAATAAGGTAGTGAACCAAGCAACAAGAAGAAGCCTTTGATGGCGGCAAAAATGCTTTGTTTGAGCATGTGCAACTACACACTACTAGGTGAGGTCATCCTGTTGAATTAGAAATTACAACTGCAGATAATGCAGTCTAATGGGGATTGTGGCAGATGACTGGACCGAAAAAGAAACCTGTAGGATTTTTTGTCCAAGGAATGACAAGGCTCTGCTGTACCTCATACCCCAACAGAAAAACAAATTTTAGCTGTAGTTTGAGCACTACCAAAAACTGAAAGAATCACAGGACAAGATAACGTGACTCTATGCACGTCCACACCTCTTCATGACTGGGCTACTGATCATTCCATTAGGAGCCATGCAGGTGTAGCTCGGGCAGCCACACACTGGAAATCGAAACGTTATTTACAGACACCTTTTCTACCACTCCACACACCACTCTTGTAGCTGTATCATCAAACCATATGCCCACGCTAGAGGAAACTTTTCTCCTTGGAGATATCCCTGCATCTCCTGTGGAGGAGGCTCCCCCTTATGACAAGTCAATAAAAGAGCACAAAAGAGATGCCTGGTTTACTGTTGGAAATGCAGCATACGCTGATGGCATCTGGAAAAACACAACAGAGAGCAGTTGCCTATGCTCTGCTCCTAGGAATTGCATGATGACAAACAGGTGTACCAACAGCTAGTCAGTGGGCTGAATGGAATCTGCAGCTCTTTCTGTGTTGGAAAGCTTGATGCATTACTTACACACTGAGAGTTGGGTGGTCAAACTGATGATGTTTGTCTTTCCAAGTAATTGTGACACGTGATTGAGCCCTTCTTTCCTAGAAATGGCTGAATACCTGCCTGCAGATGGGAAGCAGTGAATCATAGAATACTTTGGGTTGGAAGGGACCTCAAAGATCATCTAGTTCCAACCCCCCTGCCATGGGCAGGGACACCTTCGCTAGCCCAGGTTGCTCAAAGCCCCATCATCCAACCTGACCTCCCAACTGCCAGGGAGGGGGCAGCCACAGCTTCTCTGGGCAGCCTGTGTAAGGGCCTCACCACCATCACAGGGAAGCATTTCTCATTTAAATCTAATCTAAATCTACCCTCTTTCAGCTTAAAGCAGTTACCCTTTGGCCTGTCATACTCTGCTCTTGTAAATAGTCCCTCTCCAGATTTCTTGTAGGCCCCTGCAGGTACTAGAAGACTACAGGGAGTCCTCCCTGAAGCCTTCTCTTCTCCAGGCTGAAGAAGCCCAACTTTTTCAGTCTGTCTTCACAAGAGAGGTGCTCAAGCCCTCAGATCATCATTGTGTCTCTCTTCTGACTCAGTGCCACAGCTCCATGTCCTAGGGAGAAGGAGCACAGCCTGGCCTCTGCAGCAGCTCTCTCGGTGGCATGGGATGCTGACGGCAATGCCAGTTTAATGTCACCAAAGTGAGAATCTGGCAAAACACCAAACAAAAAGTAAAAAAAAAAAAAAAAAAGTTTAATTGCATCACGGAAAAGGCAGCATGGTCAAACTGAAAAGGGATCATCCATGGCAAACACTTCAAGTGAAATGGCTTCTCTCCAGGTTCAGGATGTCAGTGGGAACTGATATTAAACAGTGGGTGACTAAAATGAGCCTGAGAAAATGACACCAAACAGCACTGGTGACTGCAATACATTGTTGGGCGGAGGGGAGCAATCCTACATACCCGTGGGCACATCCACTTCCTACAGAGTAGCACCACATGCTCAGTACTGTCTGGCCAGACATTGTTTCCGTGGCTTTCTCCAGGGCGCCCTTCTCCATGTCAACGTAGTTTCTTCTTCTCCACCTTCTAGCCTACTCCAGTTCCCTGCAACAGCTGGCCAAAAGCAGCTTCCTATCCTTCCTCTCTGTACAAGAAAGCCTTTGGCTCTTGGAACTGAGCAAACATGACTT
>VXBZ01004127.1:185584-254915 GCA_013399135.1 Heliornis fulica | reverse complement strand
GCCTGTCTTCTCCCCTGCCTGCTTGTGACTTGCGGCACAAGGGGACAGCCTGCTCCTGCGCCTTGAGGACCTCCCTTTTGAATAACCTCCAGCCTTCATGGACTCCCTTACCCTTCAGGACTGTTTCCCAAGGGACTCTATTAACCAAACTCTTAAACAAACCAAAATCTGCTTTTCCGAAATTTAGGGTCGCAGTTTTGCTGCTGCCCTGCCTCTTTACCTCACCAAGAATTGAAAACTCTCATTTCATGGTCACTGTGCCCAAGACAGTCTCCGACCACCGCATTGCCCACCAGGCCTTCTCTGGTTATACTCTGCAGCATTATTTTAATCGTTTACAGTTATTTGATATCAGAATCATGTAATTCCACATAGTACACTATCTAGAGGCATCCTCCAAATGTGCTTGAATAAGCTCTTGTGTCTCTTGTGTCTAAACATTCATTACTAACTTACATCACTACAACTGATCGGCACTCTTAAAATATATTAATTAATTCTAGAAAGCATTTCAGAAGAACTTCCTTCTAAATCTTCCAGGAGCAAAAAACATTTTAGAATAACATTTGGAGTTATATCCACAAATTATTTATTAAAGTACTTTGCTAGGTAAGGACCTCCTCTCCTCCTGCTCATGATGAAGCTGGAAGAGATTTGCCACTGACTAAAACAAGAACAGGAAATTAAATATCCAGTATGACTAGATTTACCAGTAAAGTACTACTATACTTTCCCCATACAGTCTGTACAACATCTAAGAAAAAAGTGAGAATAATAATATTAATTTTTTTTGCATTTTTATGGCATTTACTGTCCTAGAGGAATCCCAGTGTAAAGCTAGTAAATAATAACTTCCTTATTGTACCTTAACTCTCACTGAGAGTTTTAGGTACACAGAATGGAATTACCAGAGCTGGAGTGATCCCAAGGCAGCAGGGCTAACATCTGTTCCCGTGGAAAATAAAGCAAGAACGTGTTCTTGCTCTTAATTCCCGTGTGCTCGAGGGCATTACTTACCCTCGAGCACACGGGAATTAAGTTTTATACCATTTCTAAAATATGTCAGCGCTAAATTCATAGTCATTGGCATTCACATCTCAAACTTTAAGCAAAGTCAGGTACTTCTGCAGTGTCCTCTTCTAGGAGGGAAGCGGGATGTGAGGAAAGAGTTTCTAGACACAGACTAACTAGGGATAACTAACCTTAACCTTGCTCCTCCAGCCACTGCATGTACCAAGGGAGTATGTGGCAGCTGAAGGCAACTGCAGGCTGTATTACACTTTGTGAATTTCATCCCCAAGTCACTGCGCAGCGGAGGGAATTATCCACGGAAGACGTCTGCTTGTCCTTTCAAAAGAAGGCACAGTAGGTAGAAGCAGTAGCATCCCTAAATTTGCCATACATCTTTTTTTCTTCTTTTAGTGACACCAAATGAAGGAATACCACTGAAAACCACTATTACTCTGGAATGTCTGCAATTCATAGATTATTTGCCTTTTTGCTCTGCAAAAACTTCCCTGGATAGCAAAGTTCAGTTTGAGCCTGTACTTGTTTGACGGGTGCACCATCAGCCAGGTAAAGAGCCTAGCTCTCTCTTCAGGACCATTCCCACTCCATCTAGTAAACAAACACATGCTCCATCTAGTAAACAAACACATGCTCCATCTATTTCTACAGAACAAATATAAACTGTTAATGGTCTACTCTTCAACAAGGACAGTACAACCAATTTCAAGAAAAGCATAGTCAGGTGAGAAGGCGTTCCTTAAACTCTGCGTACTGCTAAGCAAATCAGACCAAGAACGAGAGTCACTGGAGACTGGAAACTTGCAGTGAAAGTCTTCTAGGAAATCTTTTCCTTCCCTATCATATTCTCCTAAGCATGCCTTTTCATGCAGTCTTTCTAGACTCATTGCTCTTAAAAAATGTTGTGGGCTAGTAGGGACATAGCTGAGGATTTAATTCCTCTCCACAGGCCTCTCCATCCAGAACCTAGACCCTCTAGACTCTTCATCTGTATTTTCTGCACTCAAGACATTTCTCTCTTGGGGAAGAAGTTGTCTTCCTCTAAAGACAACAATACTGGAAAGTGATGTGAAATAATTTTACTCTGCTTTATGTAATCATAGCACTCAAGACAGTTGTTTGCTTGGCTGCTGTATTAATTGACACATAATGTGCTACCACAGCTACCAAGAACTGCATCAGGTCCCAAAGCAGTTAAAACACCTGAGACTTTCCCTTCTCCATCACGCTTCACTTTCCTTCCACACCTCCCTGAACAGCAATGTTCTAGTCCTTCCTTGGAAGGCGATAGCTGCCGTTTCAGTGATAAAAGCTGCAAAATTTCACAAACAGAAAATCAGAAACTTGCAACATAGTCAACACCACACACCTTGCACCACATTTTCCATTCTGGATTATAACTGCAGGAGACACTTGGTCAAAACAGTTCTTACATTATCCATCAGAAATCCTTAACTCTCTTCCATAGGCTTGTACAAGGGGAAGAGAGACGTACTGTGCCTGTTCTCTTGATACAGGATGATCACCAGAGACTGTCATCCTTTGCCTTTGTTTATAATATACTGACGTGGTTTGAAGCCACGGGATAAGTGGACCAAGGTACTCTGGGTTTTGTATGATTTTTCAGAGTTGATATTTCATTGGTAGGCTTTCTGCAAGAGAGCCATTCCTCTGTAAGTGTCTGTCAGATTTTACCCTATCACCTTTTTCAACAGGCCCACGAACAACATTTCCTATCTCTTGTCAGAAAGAACTTGACGAAGCAAAGCACAGAGCTTCACCACAATGAAAGAATGTACGCAATGTTTTTCCTTCTCTTTTCATGAGGTGCTGGAGGGGTGACAAAGAAACACCTAGTACTACCTGGTACTTCTGTCTAAACAGAACACAAAAAGCCATCTCTCCATGAGGAAACCCAATCTCCTACTTGAGCAAGAGATATGAGACCCGCAGTTCCCAGGTAGCCTGTCCAGGGTGCATACAGACTCTCTCCTTCTTCAGCATTTTTTTTTTTCTTTCAAACGGACCTCTATACCAACCTCAGACAAAACCAAGTGATGACAGAGGAAGAAACTGCCTTGAAAAATCTCTCTAAAACTCTCTCCCAGCTTAACTGACTTGGAGCAGAACAGGGCTTCCAAACTTCACAAATTTTATTTCTTTAGTCTTTGATCAAATTCAAAAGAGAAAGCAAACGTTAAAACAAAGGCAGATTGGAAGCAGGCAGCAACAAAAGCAAATAAAACCAGAAAAAAACAGGTGATGGAAAAACTGAAAAGTGCTTTGCTTCTTCAAAAGCCTAAAGGAGACCTGCCCTGTGAATCACAAACATGCACCACCACTTAGACAAAAACCTTCACTAGTGCCTTGTTTCTTAACTGGTTTTGAAGGACTTCTATTCTTTGTACTCAAAGTAGCAGCAAAGTAGCTTTTAGGGCATACAAAGCATTATCTCAAACACTGTCTACATACAGACAAAGTTAAACAAATAGCAGAGGAAGCTAAGAGATGCTAGGCACATCTTAGAAAGTGTTTCACTAACTTTTCTGTAAATGTATGTTATCCATTTATTTTCATCAAATATCCACCTATCAGCCTGCCAGGTGCAGCAATAAGTTGTCTACAACTTTAGCCTTTTTTATTTGCCACCTACTAAATCATCAACAGATGATCAGCTTGAGGGCTAATCTTGAAATGTCACAGTTCATCTCAGCTATCAGTTTATAAAGTTAGGATTTCCCTCTATATGCAGTTTTACATGGTTAGCAGTCAGCAAACATTTGCACTGAATTTTCCTAACGAGCAAACATCATTTATGACCTTATGCAAATTCACTGATGGCTCACTTTAGCAGCTATCTATTTAAAAGAGTCTTCCAAATTAACTGGCCATATAGAGAGCAATTTATTTCACCAACCCACTGTACTGCTCTCAGTGGCTGATCTGAGTTGGGTAACCCTCTGGATGTCAGAAGGGAAGTAAGGAGGTGCGAGATCCACCAGACTTATCTCCACTGGGGGATAACTTGGTCAGATGTAAGGTTCAGGAAAACCAGAAAAAGATAAAGGAGGTCTTGCACACAACAAGAGTATTTTTCTTTCTTGTGTATCAGAATAAACCCTGTAACTAGAAGTAAGGTTCTGAAAAAGCAAAAGGAAACACAAGGAGTTAAGTTCAGAGTAGTTCGCATTCATAACCCCCTGGGTCAGGTGTGGAAAAAAACGAAGATCTGCCAGCAGTCAGGTGGGAGGCTGTGAGCACAAGCATGTGTGTATACATACTTACATAGTTTCTTGACTATGCATTTTGCCAGCTTATTGAACTCCTTCAAGTCACCTAATTATGGGTAATGTCCAACTGCAAATTTTCAAACACCCAAAATTAAGAACAAGTCAAATTCCATGGACAGTCAAAAGCATTTCTTGGGAACAGATATCTTTATACTAAGGTATTCCACTGCACAGTCAACATTCCCTCTCCCACCCCTTATGAAATTATAAGTAATTTTAAAGCACTATTCTAGATTGACAAGAAGTTACTTGATTAAAATTTCTGCCCTCCTCCAATACTTTTACTATGGTGGTGTAAATAGGTCTTGAGGTTTAACTCACAACTGGTCATGCAAAATTAACCACACTGATCAATGCCATGACAGAAATGTTTGTTAGACCCTCTATGTTAAGCGTAAATTCAATCTCCTGAAGCCCACGCTAATTCCATCCGATTCTGACAAAGACCAACATAGTCATTAAATTAAGAGTCTTAGGGTATGTTATTTTTCCAGGATGACACAAAATACTTTCTCCCTGTCTCTACTCTGATGCTAACATATACTATAGTTTTGAGATTTCTGTGCAGCACAGCAGCAACTGTAGCCTTGAATGTGGAAGCAAGCTGCTAAAATCAAACTTCAGAAATAATCAGCATCAAAACACAAAAAAACTTTGTATCAATAAGCATTTCTCCAGTTATAAAACATGACTGGATCCATTCACATGCAGGATGCCAGGAACAGATTGAAAGCTATTTCATGGCTGTGGTTTCAATTCTGCAGCAGCGACTGTGATGGAATTTTATCCCACTGTGCTTGAGTCTCTGCCTGCATAAAAGCAAAGACAAGCGTCTATTTAATTTTCTCTCTCCTCCAGTGTACTTCTTTTTCCATTACACATAAACAATGGAAGGCCCTAAGTATGAGAAATAAATTAGTAACTCTGAAGCCTAATTTATAATCAGAGACAATAGCAACAAGCTCAAGCAACAGAATACCCTACTGCAACAATTACTGGACTTCAGGCATAAGCCAGGCAGAACAGCAGCATTCATACAATCACATCAGTGACAAAGGTGAAATGATTAGAAAATTAGAGGAAAGCATTATTAGAAAATAAGGTAATGTTTTGCATAAAAAATAAATTTAAAATTATCCCCAACATGCTCTGTGCTTTTCCCACCATCTGGCTACCCCATGGAACCAATACAAACTTCCACTGTGCTGAGAACAAACTTGGTATTTAATATATTTTCAAGTATAACTAACATTTTTTTTGCTAACGAATAGAAACATTACTGTAGTTGTAGGGTACTATGTAGTCATCTACAGTCTTTAAAAAGAAGGAAAAAGAAGAGGAAAAAATGACTAAAACAAAATCCTTCTATTCTGATTTGGTATGCACTAAATATACCTCAGCATCTCAAGAGGACAGCACTTCACTAATTATCAAGCCTATGAGTTGGACTATGGTAGCATTAAAATTAGAATTTTCTTGATTTTTTTTTTATTATTCATTAGGCAAATAATCTTACTTTATGAAACTTATTTTACCTCTGTGGAAAATTCTCTTTAGCTTTCACACATACATAATGGGCAATTTATCGTTAGCATGGTATAAGTTGCCATATAACTGAAATGCAGGTATACAGATATGCCAGATATATATTGTTTGGCATCACTTTATCTCTCTGTACTGATTCAAAGTAGTAATACTTCAAACGAGACCTCTGTAGATTCTCCAACTCTGTAACTTCCATTAGCTTTAATCAGCTGCATAAGGGAACTCCTCAGACAAATACACTGTGGCAAAATAAACTGTGTGAGTACTTCTTTTCTTATCAGGAAGAATGCATACTGTTTGAGAATAGGGACATATTTAGGAAGGAAACAGGCACCTGGCAGTTTATAAACCATTAGGGTGGTAGGGTTGCATCCAGTTTACAAAAATGGCTTTATCTGAATTAAGAAAAAAAACCTCAAATCAATTAGATGTATCAAATCAAATAGATTTTTTCTTCTTTCACTAACTTTGCCATTAAAAAGTAACTGCTCTGATAAGCAAAGAATTAGGAAAACGTAAACCATGAAAGCCAAGCTAGTCCCTAATCAAAAGGACGCCTCTCTGAAAGCTGCTCTTTGCAGATGAACCATGGTAAACAGACAATGCCTTGCTCGACTAGAAGCAGCCAACATCAGGGGACCTGGCTGCAGAATCAGGGCATTCAGCTCAACAAAACTGCAGGAACATCCCTGCAGCTCATTTGTTTGTTCATATTGCATTTCTCATTATTTCATATTGCATTTCTCATTACAAAGCTCTTTTGTACCTGTAAAATGGAATCCATTTTAACTTTACAAAAGTCTTGCAGATAACTATGTTTTCTGGAAAAATACCAGATATATGTTTTCTTGCTCTATATTCAAAATGCATGAGAAAATTATATGGTAATCAACGTGACTATAAATCAGACAAGCATGAAGGGAACAAACCAGAAGGAACCATTTTGCTGTGAGGAAAAAAAAAAAATCCAGAAGAGCAGAACCTTCAGGAATATTTAAGTAATAGCTATAATTTTTAAAATCAAACCAACCAGAATAACCGATTACAAACCAAATTCCGAAAAAAAAAACAACAAAAAGAACAGAAAACTGAAAGAATGAAATTCTGTGTAATCAGCAACTTCCAGCAAGTCTTTGCAAAATTGTTTAAAAAAATCCACATAAATAATCAACAGTGATTATATTTTTGAGGTTGGCTTTAAATAATTTCAAAGAAAATGAAATCTGTGTAAAGGGATTTATTATTTATGACATGACAGTGTTTCTGATATGATATTCACTAAACACATAAAGAAAGATGCCTCTTCTTAATAGATTTTGCATTTTTAGATTCTGATCTATAGCTTCTTGTCTACCTTATCCTCTTATCTAATAACTAACGATATTTTTACTGTACCCTTCGGTTATTGATAAGATTTGGTCATTCCTTCTATTTCTTTCTTTCAGAAACTTGTTTCATGTTTAAAAACTTAAGTATAAATTCATGTCCTTTTCGTGTGGAATAAGTTTGTAAAATAAATTGTCAAAATTTTTATACTAAAATACTTTTTCTGGGAAAACTATTCAAATGAGATTTGGCATTCCAAAGTGTAAACTTCATTTCCAGTCAAAGTTTTAAATTAGGTCACAAATGACAGCAATTTATGAGACTGAAGAATAAAAAGTTTTAAAATATTTCTGGTAAGAATCAATCTGTTTCTTCAGCTCTCTGGATATTTAAATGCAAAACTTAATACCTGCTATAAAACTATTCTCACTGTCTGGAAAAAAATTATTTTTTTTTTTCTAATTATATCCTAAGAAAAGCTAGCTGCTATACAATTGTCTTACCTCTGTATCTTTATGACTAAAATGTTTTTGGGGAATGTGTTATAGGTACAAGCAGCACGATCCTTGCAAGTATAAGATTTGAGCTGTGCATTATTACAACTCGGTAGCCCAATTTTAAAGATAAATATTTTACAAAGTGCCTCAGAGAAGCACTAAATGCAGTGAATAATTGTTCAGTAATTTCTTTCAAAAACATTATACCCGAGGGGATAAAGTAAGTAAACATGCTGAACATGGTTGGTGAAACTTTGATTCATTCCCTCCCTCGAGGGATGCGTTTTTTATGTGAGGTTTTGCTGGTGTCTCTGGAACTAAGTAAAAAAACCTAAGCAAACTAAATAATAAATAGGGGCCTTATTTGCCTTATACTTTTTGGATGCTTATTGTCTGGGGTTTTTTGGGGGATTTTTTTTTTGGGGGGGGAGGGAGGGGGGTGTGGGTTCTGGATTGAAGGGCAATTAATCAGTGTTAATGATACCTATGAACTTTACCACAATTGGCTGTCAACAGCACACAAAAAGACTAAGATGGGGAAAGAAGAAAGGAACTACTCAGCAGTACACAATTTCAACCACACGAGAGATACTGTACTTGGAGTAACTGGGGATGGACGTCTGAGTCCCTGCAGAGTCTGGGTCGTGGCTGCTACTGACTGAGAGTTTTATCAGAGATCTGGTTCTGGTGTGTATCCCTTGGGATACCCATCTCTTTTATGGAAACCTTCAAATTTAGTGTAAAAAGAAAGCAAAATTTATACTGTAGAGGCACCTAGACTCCAGTATTGTCTTGCTATATAATTGGGTTTCACCTACAAATCCTGAATTAGTTTCAACTGTACCGTGATACAAAAGATAGGTTTCTTCAGCAATTAACAAGGACACCAAAAATTTAAGTCCACGCTTGCTGCTGTTGTCTATACGTAGGCATTTGCTCCTTGAACCAATCTGTGACTTGTATGATGATGACCTTAGCTCTGCTACTTTCACGGGATTTGAGGGGAACTGATATCCAAGACAATTTAAATTAACAGAAACACAGAATCACTAGGTTGGATAAGGCCATTAAGATCATCAAGTCCAACCGTACCTGTCCTCTCCTAAACCATACCCCTGAGCACTTCATCTGTCCATCTGTTAAATACATCCAGGGATGGTGAGTCAGCCACCTCCCTGGGCAGCCTGTTCCACATGGGGACAGGATCTGACGAGCTACTGCAGTGTGGCAGGAATGATGCCAAACTTCTGCACACTCTTGCTGCAAGGATGTGCCTAAAAGCACCTCCCTTCACACACCGCTGAAACACACCTTTCTTCAAACTCCCAAATCCCTAATCTAGACATTGCAGCCCAAGGACACTGCTTAGGGCATTCTGCTAAGTTCCTTCTTCGCTGCTATTGGAAACGATGAAGAACATTCTCCCTGAAACACAGTCTGCTTGTCTACCTCGGTGAAGGAGTCAGGCTCTGCAGTCTCCTGAACACACACGCCACTGACTTCTGAATGACGTTGCCTCAAATACAATGAAAAATTTTTAGGGCTACATTCCTATTGCCAGTTCTACCCTGCCAAAAACAATGTCAATTAAAAAAGCCCCAACCATTACTACGAATTTGCAGTGGTGGAGTTGAAAATAACAGGATGAAGTTATTATTTAATGTAACCAGCTCTTCTTAAGTCACAGTCAAGACGGTTTGTATTAGACTGTGAAAAAATACAAATTATAATGGTATACTTAATACTTTTACATTATATTACAAACTTAAATAGTCCCTGAAATATCTTGTAAGAGTATCTCAAATGTATAGCACAGGAGGTGGAGACATTGACGCACTATAGCCTATTACCAAAAATAAATGATGAAGAGAAATAGGTCTTTTCAGATTACATTCCAGCTGCTCCTCAACTGCTAAGAGAGTCACTTAAAAGGTCATTGAAGCTTGCAACATTTGTGCTTCCCTTGAGACCACTCTGAGTTGTTAATTCAGATGACATCCATACTTAAAAATCTGATAATTGAGGATCTGTGCCAGTGTCATCACTTGGCACCGGAACACAGGTAATGAGTAACAGTCTCAAAGCAACAACATTAATTTTAAAGATAAAGCTCTGAAGGTGCAAGAAACACACACCTGTCCTTCTTCTAGAGGGTATTTAAAATTTAATGCTTGCTTCAGCCTCTGGTGTAAAATCACAAGCCTCCTCCACCCCACAAGTATCAGTTTAGAACTTACCGTTACTCCAAAGAAGTTGGTTTCATTCATAGCATCCAGAAAAATTTTGCCAAGTTTGTGATTTGTGTAGTTAAAATCTTCAATTTTTTGGTGTTTGTTGGTGGCATTCAGATACTTCATTGCCCGCTGTAGGGTCTTGGCAATCACCCATATTCCATCATAGGCATAACCATGAAATTTGCTGGATTGCCCATCACCGCGCTTAGCATTGTACTCCTTTTCATATTGCTGGGGAGTCTGCAGAGTACAAAAACTTCAGTTTTACTTCAATACTGAACATCTCACAGAGTTGCATCCAAACCTACACTCCAAAAAGTGCCCTCCACTTTAGAGGCATGCATGACTAACACAGAAAAGGTGGTCCTAACAAAAACGAAAGAAACTAAAATTCCAAAACCATGTGCTTCCTGCCACACAATACTGATGGTGAGACTGGGACGGAGGCGTAGGAGACAGAGAGACTAAAAGCAGTTCTTGTCCTTCTCTGCATGAGGGACAACCTGCTTTATTTTGCCATTGTGCAAAGGTTTCAGTCCAACCAAAGCTACCAGCAGGCTGGTGAGCCATAACACTGGAGAACAGTAAATAAGTCTGTATCCCTGCAAATTAGTGGGTTTGTTACAGAATAATGCAAATCAAATAACTTTTACTTGAGCAACTACTTGCTTCATGTGAATTAATCAAAGTGTCAATTTATGTTTTACAAGTTTAGTATGCTCTTTATGCTGTGCTATCTTATGATGGGTTGCCCTTTTTGTAAAGTTGCTCACACACAGCAAGGCATGAATAAAAGGTAAAAAAAAAGAGTAGAGAAGCAGCAAAATCAGGCATGTTAATTGGGTAGAGTTTGTATGAATTTGTTCTGTGATAAAATATTATGGGATTTATGGAAATGCAACATATTTACATATTTAAAACAAGCCTCACGCCCTTGTTCTGATATGCACAAATCACTAATGAAATTAACTGTTTGCAGGATCGGGTTTAAACACAAATGTTTCTGTTTCTGTTATTCCACTATTTAAACTATAAACAATATATATCAACAATGTTGTGTATAAAACATATATGTTGTATATAAACAACACAGCACATGATACTGGAGACTACAATTTAAACTTTTCTGTACACTGAACTTTAATGTTCATACAAGTGGAAGAGGACAGCTTTCAAGCAAGGAGCTTTACTGCTTGCTTACTGTGTAGAGAATTAGAACTGATTTCTAATTATTTAAACATTACAAACCAGGGGAAAGATGAGGCTAACAATGATGACTGCCAGCTCTCTTTGGAGAAGCTTCACCTCCCTCCTCAGTGCTTTGCTGTGTCAAGACACTGGTGAGACAACTGATGGCACAATTAAATAGTTGAAGGAAAATTACTAACCCTTCCTGATATGGTCTTAATCATTTTTGAGCTGAGAGGTTCAAAATCCACTCCGATATAACCTTCCATGGCTGCAAGAAGATTTTTGCTGAGACACTGTGAGGAATTAATCCAGGATTCCCACCAAAGGTTTTCATACCACCCTGGAATAATCCACTGGTATTTGCTGCCATACATTTCTTCATCATAAGCCTATAAAGAAAGAAAAACAGAAAATGAAATAGAAATTAAAAAAATAGAAAATTAAATAGAAAAAATAGAAATTAAAATGGTAGTAAACATTGAACATAAAAGAAACTGCTTTCTATTCATATTTTTAATTATTTATGAAATTATGGTGTAAATGAAGGATACACAGGTATTTTTAAGAGTTTAGAATTAATTGCTTGGTAATAATAAAGACCCCTTACTTGATGAGTCTTCTCTTTAAAATTCAGGCCATGAAAAGAGAATTTAGTAAAGCCTCTTTTGCTTTCAACAGACTATTATTTCAAAACCAGAAAAATACAATAGTGGGTTCTAAAACTGGGGGGGAGGGATACAGAGGATAAAGAGGCTGCATTTGCATAGAAAATTCTCCATAACACAACTATTAAATGAATGGTAGGATCACCATGGTATTAACATCCTAATATCATCCTAAAGATCACATAAAACAGTGTAAGTTTAAACAAGAAAACTTTACTCCTAGGCACCATCAAATCGCAATATTGCAAACATGAATTGTGTGACTGTGCTGAAACAGAGACCACAGGTAAGCAGTTTCTTCCGAGGAGCATGAATCAACTGTAAATTGATAAAGCAAGCAATTCTCACTGATTCTTTTTTTATTTTCCAGAAAGACATTTCCCCAGGTGAAATTCTGTATTGTTTGAATACTGACTACAACCCACAGTACCGCAAGATACTGAGATGATGGTTATCTGCTTCAATACATAGCAGATACATGTATCAGGAAACAGAAACAATTAATCACAGAATCACCTTAGGAGTTGGAAGGGATCTTGCAAATTCATCTAATCCGATCTCCCTGCCTGAGCAGGATCACTTAGTTTAAGTTACACAGGAACACATCCAGGTTGGTCTTGAATGTCTCCAGAGAAGGAGACTCCACAACCTCTCTGAGCAGACTGTGCCAGTGCTCCGTCATCCTCACAGTGAAAAGGTTTTTCCTTACATTCACATGGAACTTCCTATGCTCCAGCTTGGACCCATTGCCCCTTGTCCTGTCACGGGCCAACACTGAGAAGAACTCTGTCCTCCCGCCACTCACCAGGCCCATATGCTATTGTGCCTAAAAGCTGATCTATTCACAATAGATATTCTCTTACATTGCAAAGAGTGTTCTGGGATAAAATTAGCAGATTTTATCTTGGATGTTTCTCTCGCTGTCTCGTAACTAGATATTTTTCTTTTGACATTTCAGTCAGACTCCATTTCAAAACAGCAGGTTTCATGCCTCTTTGGCTCCTAATATAAGCAATATTGGAGGTGCAAGACATTCTTACAAGACAAAAGTACCAATTTTTAGACATACATGGTGTAACCTTAGAGCTCTTAACTGGAAAACTGCTACAATTTCACAGAAAATGTTACAGAAGGAGGAAATTATGAGAATGCAAACAGGACATATTAGTCATCCAGAACATAACTGCTTTGAAAAGTATCCCAAAGATCACACCAACAGCCTATCGGAAAAATAAAGATGAATAGCAAGAAACATGAAATAAGACAGCCTCCTAAATACACTAATACTCAAATAAAAATCAGGCTTTAAGTCTGTGGAGGCTATTACAACGGTGCCAACTCCATTCATAAATGCACTGTGCACAAAGCAGATTTGTTTGGCCACTGGTTACAGAAGGTTTTGTTCAGCCAAAGTAAAATGTTATGTATTTGTATACAATGCTGCTTGAAAGTGCTCCTGTATGATACCCAGTGTCTTGCATCTCACATCTTACTTGTCCCACAATCCACCTAAATTGCTTGTCTTTCTCTTGCTCATTAATTACCCTCCCAGAACCCATCCACTACACGAACACATCCGCTTTTCCCTCCTGCCCATCTCTGCTCCCAACTACAGCCATGGTAACACTGCATCCCAGTCCACGTGTGGGGAAAACAGCAATCCCATCCTGCAGTACTTCTTGATGTCTAAATGAGTTTCCATTACACAATTAGGTCATTCAAAAGCTTTCACTGACACAGTGTCTCTTACTTGACAGTTTTCAAATCACTGAGGACACAAATGGGCACAGAATGGGATTTTTAGAGGACAATCTTCTGTAGCTTCCCCTGCTCCATACAGATTAAAGTGTCAAATCCTGTGTTACAAGTATTGGCTGTGAACTGTTCTGAAATTGGAGCTGTTGGAATTTTTGCATAAGCACTTGAGCTTGTTTCAGGCATAATCTGTAAATGTCCTGGGATATGGACCAAAAAGGGAAAGTGTCCAGTCAAAAAATTCCATCGTGGAAACAAGGGATCATTCATAATAAGGTGGCATTGAATCACAGTTCTGCAAGAATTTGGTTCAATAAACCCCAAACTAACACTTAACAATCGCGCAGCTATTCATTCAAGATCTGGTGGAATGACAGGCTAGTCTGGGAAAGGCAAAAGAGCACAAAATCAGCTTCTCCAAAGCTGAGCACCATGACCATGCAGTCATTTTTCTAGTGACGGCACAGGTGTTAGTAACATAACCGGTTAATTGCTTACTTGTAAACTGATTATAAATACCTGTTTGGTTTTTTTTAATGGATTTAAGGTAAAGGAGGGGAGGCTTAAGTTAGTGTGGGAAGTTCTTCACAGAAAGAGTGGCGAAGTGCTGGAATAGGCTGCCCAGAGAGGTCGTGGATGCCCCAACCCTGGAGGTGTTCACAGCCAGGTTGAATGGGGCCCTGGGCAACCTTGTCAGATGCAGGCCTGGAGGTTGGTGGCCCTGCCTGTGGCAGTGGGGTTGGAACTCGATGACCCCTGGCGTCCCTTCCAACCCAGACCATTCCATGATTCGGGCATTTCAATGTTTGGGTTGCAGAAAACTTATTTCTAAATAAAGGTGTTTGTTGCCATTTCTTCCCCATTAATCCTATTAAATGGATTATGATGCTGAAAAGACAATTTTTCTTGAAATATGCAGATCTTGCTTGCACTGTTTGAATGCACACAGACCAATTTCTTCAGATTTTAGTTTCTGAGGGTGTTGTGGTTTAATCGCATCCAGCAAGTAAACCCCACGCAGCACTTGCTCCTCCCCAGTGGGAAGGGGGAGAGAATTGGAAGAGTAAAAGTGAGAAAACTCGTGGGTTGAGATAAAGACAGATCAATAGGTAAAGCAAATGCCACACATGCACAAGCAAATCATAACAAGACAAGGAATTCACCCTCCACTCCCATGGGCAGGTGGGTGTTCAGCCATCCCCAAGAAAGCAGGGCTCCATCACACGTAACCATTACATGTAAAGGCCTCCTCCCAACTGCTTGTGCATCCCCCAGCCTCCTCACTGGTGGGATGGGATGAGAAGCAGCAAAGTGGTTCTGTGTAAGCTCTGCTCAGCAGTAATGAAAACATCCCTGTGCTATCAGCACTGTTTTCAGAACAAATCCAAAGCACAGCCCCATTACTATCCACTATGGAGAAAATCAACTCTATTCCAACCAAAGCCAGACAAAGGGGAATATTTGTTGGCACATCAGAGCAAGGTAAAAATGGTTTTACAAACACTGTACCAACAGAACAGAAAAAAGGCATCACATGAAATCCCTATTCTTTCCTGCATACCCTATCTAGGCTGCAGAACCTTGAGTTGCTATGAGGCAGCCAGGAAAGGAATTTTAAAAAACTTTTAAAATCTTTTCATACTTGTTAGAATCCATAAAGTGATGCTTACTTAAACCAAATAATTTTCTGTAACAAATCTTTCTATGTGTATTAACCAATTACCAACAGTTTGTTTAAATGGGCTTTACCCTCACTGAATTTTCATCATGTTTCCACTATGTCAGTATGGACAAAACGTATACCCTACCTCTATAAGAATGCTGGTAGACTTCTAAATTGTCAGGAACCCCTACCTGTTTCTCATTAAAAATCAATAATGCCATCATTACTAAAACAGAGACTCAGCAGCAAAACTCTATCAGCTCAAGCAGAACAAAGTCCAGTCCTTTTAATCAGCCTGGCTTTATTATGAAACGTTTACTAAAAGAGTCACCTAAAGTTGATGCAGTGACCTACACATAATAGTCATCTTCTTTAATTTTCTTCAGACAGATAACCGTATTAGCTCAGCATCAGTCTTGATGTGTGTATGGCTATACATCATTGTCTCTACATGTTAAAGATGGTATGTTGGGAAAATTCCAACTAAAACTTTTTTTAATTTTTCTGCAGAACTTTAGGAAGATGCAATCTCATATTCAATTTTATATGAAAAAAAGATTATGTCTATCCAACACAGTTCACGGTTTCCATTTTTGAAGTGTTAGTGTTTTGAGCAAAATATCCTAATTTCCATTCCACAAAAAGTATCCCATCCATACCACTGAGGTGAAACCACTGTAAAGATGAGATTTCCCATACAATTAAATCACTGTTTTTGACACTAGTGTTAAATGAGTAGTTAAGCTTATTTAAATCGTTGTAGGAAACACCTGCTAATATTCACTTTGGTCATGTCTTGGTTTTGATTTGAACTGAATTACCCTATTTTTTATTATGTTTCTCTTTCAGCTATCATAGAAGCATGGAATCTCCTGAGTTGGGAGGGACCCATAAGGACCATCAAGCCCAACTCCTGGCTCCACACAGCGCCAGACAAGTCAGAGCATGTCACTGAGTGCATCGTCCAGACGCTGCTTGAACTCAGTCAGGCTCGATGCTGTGACCACTTCCCTGGGGAGCCTGTTCCAGTGCATCTGCATCTTGTCTGTGTGTATGTTTACAGGAGGGAGAGGAAACAACCAGCCAAAATTAAAACGAGCATCTTGTATCCAAAGAAGGGCAACAAAATTGGTGAAGGCTCAAGAGTGCAAGTCCTGCTGAGGAGCAGCGGAAGGAACTGGGGTTGTATAGTCTGAAGGATGCTGAAGGGAGACCTTACTGCTCTCTACTACTACCTGAAAGGAGTTTGTGGTCAGGTAGATGTCATCTCTTCTCCCAAGAAACAAGTGATAGGACAAGAGGGAATGGCCTCAAGTTATGACAGAGCAAGTTTATATTGGGTATTAAGAAAAATTTCTTCACCAAAACATTTGTCAAACACTGGAACAGGCTGCCCAGGGAAGTGGCTGAGTCACCATCTCAAGAGGTATTTAAAAGACACATAGGTATAGTGCTGAGTGACATGGGTTAGTGGTGGACTTGACAGTACTGGGTTTACAGTTGGAATCAATGATCTTCAAGATCTTCTCCAACTAAAGTGATTCTATGATTCTATATAAAATCCAATGGATGTTCTGAGGAAACCTTACAGCATGTGACTGTGGAATCCAGACAGAAGACTGAGGCTGACTTCAAAGATTTTCCCACCTACATAAATCATCAGCAAATAATATTCCAGTTATAACCACAATCAGAAAAAAAAAATCTTGGACAAGTACAATAGCACCTTCCTTGAACAAACTCAAAGACCTTCTCTGGCTTTTGGAGCCACCCTGCACAATATAACAAGGAATCACAAGTGAAACCCATCTGAAGATGCACCTGGGTAAGACGGTTAAAAAACTTGACATATATAAATGATTGCAGTCTTAGACACATAGTAGTAGGAGTGCATGAGTCAACAATATATTCTATGACTAATAACAAGCTTACTGACATATTGTAGTGCATTAATACATAAATGACCTACTTTGAACTGTCCTCTCCTACATTCAGTCTCCTGCTGAAACTCTCACGTAAATACATTTATACAAACCTATACACACAATCTCTCAGATTTTTCCAGGTTCCAGAAAAGTCCACTGCACTATTTTCAACTGTAATGTGCTTCAGAAGCAGCCATCAATCTTTAAACGCCTTTGAGTTACATGCACTTCCCATGTTAGTACCAAATTGTTGCGCAGAAAGCTGTGAAAGAGACATCTCCCACATAAACTTCTTCAGACTAGAGCGGTGCAGACAAGAGGCCACCCTGCCTCTCCAAGGACTTCTAGGATTTCTTCAGTGACCTCACATGCATATAGATTTGGACAAGAATTTCAAGGGGAGGCAAGAAGATAGTGAGGGCAGTGGCATAACTGAGGCCAATCTCTTGTCTAACATTGAATAAGAAGACATTTCTGGCTGAGACCCCTCAGCTGGAGAAACACAGTCCAACCAGGAAAGATCTAAGGAGCATCTGGGTTGTGGAAAGATCATTCTTTCTTCCAGAAAAGAAAAGGAAAAAGAAAAAAAAAATATTTTCTTTGTCAATCCAATTTAAATGTTAGAACAAAAAGATCTGTATCAGAGTTGAGAAGAATGAAGAACATATTACTTTCCATTTCCTTTCAGATGCAAACAGATCTTGTTCTTTCCACATATACTCTACAATCTCCTTCCCTAATTTTGCCAGCATAGGGACAGTTGCTGAGTGTGAGCCAACATGTGTTTGTGGTGTATATAGCACACAGAATTTGAACTTCTGCCCTTCCTTTGTTTGCTTGGGCAGATAACTGTCTAAGTGAACACTAAAAAGCACCCTCTGAAATTTAGATACTACAGCTATTACTTTTCCATTATATTTCTTGTGTTCTTGGCTCATACGGGATTAATCTGGTTATTGAGACTAAGAATTTAATACAAATACAAATTTTAAACCACTAAAATCTGCATGTTTGATTGAGGGTTTTTTAGCAGGTGCAATTAAAGATCCATATTTTAATCCTGCTGCTTTCAATGGCAATCACACTGTGCATGTTTGCAGCATATTCACACACATAAACAAATGCCGAGGAGAGATAATTTTATGTATGCTGGGCTTACTATATTTCACTTTATTAAAAAACCTATTTTTTTACAAAGTAATATTTGCTTTCATGTAAAACACATAAAACTTACAGCAGTCAGAAGTAAATGACAACCATAAAATTAGCAACATTTTGAATAGCAGAAATTATAAGGGTTGCTTAATTAGCACCTATAGGAACTGCTTGAATTTCTTATTCTTTCAAAGTTAAACACACAAAACCACATACATGGAGACGTTACCACCAGGACACAGATTCTGGGCAGGATTCAAATCTTGGATTTCTTTTTTTCTGTTGCTCCCTATACAGGTATTTGCCTGTATATGACTTGAAGAGAAATGCTCAAGCTCAATTTGGTGTTTAATTCCATTACAGGAAAGCAATAAAAAGGAGCTAACCATGCAGTCCACACCTAAACTCAAATGACGTCAAGTACAGAGTACTTTATTCAAAGAGTAATGGAGAAAAGCATGTGTAACCTGTCTTTACGATATAAACCTTGACAGATGTGAATACTAGGAAGAAATGTTTACGGGTAAATTACTTTTTATTAAAATGTAACACATTTTTAATTATAAATAGCAAATATATTTACTTACACAGCAGAAAACCTTCACAGCCATTTCCTCATCAAACTGGCCGAGTATTATCCGAACGTCATTGCCCTGCAAATTGAATAACAAATGTACCAGTTAAATACAGTCACAGCCCTTCCAGAAACCACTTTGGCTACCCATTCAAACTGTGTCGAGAGTTAGCACAGATCAGAGCTTCAGAGAGCAAAATTAATTCAGAACTATTCTGTAAATTCCAGAACCTGAAATACTACACGAGAGAGTAGCTGAGGTGTTTGAAGAAAATGATTAAGCAAAACCATTGATGAAAATAAACGTATGTTTATCTTGTCAAATATTAGTATTCAATAACACTAAAATGTCAAATATTCTTTTGATCCCTTGCAAGATTTCTTTTAAAATATTGCATGTTAAAACAAGTTGAAAATATGTGCTTTTTGGTGCTCACATGAACTGATGCTGTAAAGTTGAGATACTGGAGGTTTGGGAGATAAAATGCCTTGATATTATGCCTGCTTTAGTAATTTTAAAGGTTTTACTCATGCATCTCCTTTACAGTCACTATAACACATTGTCAATCCCTCCTCTCCTTGTCCCTCCCACCTCCATACATTAAAAAAAAAAAAAAAGAATCAACACACTTTAGGAATCTATAACTGAAATAAAAAAAATCACTTTACTTTTGTGCTCAGAAACATATTAAGAAAATATTTTGAAATAAGCAGAAAAATATTTCCTCAGGAAGAGGGCTAGACTTTTTCTCATGTGAAAAACTGATGCTAACATCAATAAAACACAGAATAGATAGCTTTTCATTATTTAATACTACCTTTTACTTCATGCAAAAGCTTAGATCTCAGCAAAAGCTTGAGGAAACCTAATTTTTCATTTTATAAAACACTTGGTTAGAATTACTAATAGCTCATTCCCTCTCCAAGGAAAAAAGTAACAGTTGATTCAGAGTGAATTTCAGTGGCAAAACCCTTTCAGTTTTAATTGAATCGATTTATCAAAGATTTTCAGTTTAGGTAATTTCAATGTTTATTTCCTGCCCAACATAAAAAGTTATGATGGACAGTGCAAAAAGATGCTAGAACGTTTCTGCGATTAAATGCATGAAATTAGCATCACTTGTAGCATGGTTGAAGTTGGAAAGAACATAACTTGCTCTGCCCTTTCTGAACCTGCGCATTCACAGTAAGCCTGCTCTGCTTTGTTTATATATTTAGCCACCGTTTGATATGTAATGAAAAACATATTGAAACGGATTTTCCGGAGCCCGCTTTTACAGCACGGACCGGGGTGAAAGTACACATCAACGTGGTGCAGATTCAAATCCCTTTATTTCCCCTCTCACACATCTTTATATACCCTTTGGTCCCAGTCTCCGGGAACATCTGACAAGAGTGAACTTATCATTGGTTATAGTTTTCCGATTACGCAACAAATACTCAGTCCTGATTGGTTAATGCATAAAGCCCGCGAATCTCAATCTTCTCGGTCACTCCCCTTGTAGTTTCTTTGTTCCTAGGCTCTGAGGCAAGGTCAGGATCCCTTGCACGTGGCCAGGGCCCCAACACGGATTAGATTCTTTTTTTAAACAAATCTAACACATGAAACTAAACAAACAAATTTCACAAATTACAGCAACAGTATTATGGGTTTTGTAAGTACAATGAATAGATTTAGGAATTATGCAGCAATAATATCTCTCATCCATTACTTCTATTTTTCACATTTTAAAAATAATTTTAGTCACCTTGGATGTGACTCTGAATCACTTGACCTCACTGAACACAAAAATGCAGATTTAATATTTGAGAAAAGAGTAAAAATAAAATTGTGTTAATAAATGACCCAGTACCCAGTTATTAAAATTTAATACATTCTTTTTAGCTTTACAAGATGATAAGAACCATTTTTTTTAAAAAAAAGAGAAGATGTGCAGCCTCACAGTTTTAGAGCACCAGGGACTGTGGGCAGTGTGTAGAGTAATTCTTGGTGCTGTGCAGCAACACTGACCACTGGCGGTTTGACAACCGTCAAACTGAAGACCAAGTGCCTTTGGTAGTGGTACTGTGCCTTAAGTCACTACTTCCACCTGATTAACACATTACATTTTAACACATTAACTCTGTAACCAGCGTACAGTTAATCCTATTTTTTCCCCTATAAATATCCTATCCCAATTCATAGAATCATAAAGATTGAAAAAGACCTCCAAGATCATCTAGTCAAACCATCCCCCTACCACCTATATTACTTACTAAACCATGTCCGTAAAGTACCTCATCCAACATCTCCGTAAATACCCCGAGGGATGGTGACTCCACCACCTCCCTGGGCAACCCATTTCAGGGCCTAACCACTCTTTCTGAGAAAAAAATCTCTCCTAATTTCTACCCTGAACCTCCCCTGGTGCAACCTGCAGCCATTCCCTCTTGTCCTATCGCTAGTTATCTGTGAGAAGAGGCTCACCACGGCCTCCTTTCAGGTAGCTGTAGAGATCTTAATAATCTTACTGTCTTTTGCTAATATCACTGTGCAATTAATTTGGCAATAGCACTCAGAGATATGTATTGAGACACCTGAATATGTGGCTTCTTTTGTCTATAGGCATGGAATAAAACAAGCACTCAAGAACTCATCTCAATGTTTTCCACAGAAGGTCTAGCAGAGCCTTCACTTTAAATACTGGCAGTCAATCCTGTTTTCAAACATACTCAGCTCTTGTTCAGGCATCTTGTTCAGGCAAAGAGGTGTACTGGCTGAAATGTCCAGCTTTCCACAGAAGCCAGGTTCTGAATATCTGACCATATCAATATCTGACAAAGGATTTCAGGGAAGCTTGATTTAATGTCAGACAGGACTCTCTACTTCCAGCATGTACATTAGAACATGTGTAGAAGGAACTAATTTAGGAAAGTCTCTACAATGGCTTTTCCTCTTCCACATTTTTCTTCTGTGCAAGATCACTATTCTTCAGTAAGCCTCTTTCTCTTCAACTCTGCTTTTTGCATCTCCCTCCACATTTTTCTCAAATTTGCTCCTAAAGAATTGGAATTAACACAGTAAGCAAGCCTGGGTCCATTTGATGCCAGGCTTGGGTCTACTGATTGTGTATTGCATAGGAGAAACTGAAGCTTCCAATTCATGCAACTAGACATGGCTCAAATCCCTTGCAGAGATTTTATCTGGATGAGCAGTGAAGTCAGCACAGAAGTTTATCAGAGCTGAGTTCATTTCAGTGCTTGCTGCTCAGAGTACATGACCAAATTATAGTCTTATGCATAATATTCCACATACTCCCTGCCCCCTTCAATTACACTATTAACTGAACATCAACCGGTATGACTTCCTGCCATGGATATACTATTCCTTTACATGAACCCCCACGGGACTGACGCAAGTTAACAAAGTGTAACTTGTCTTAATCAAAGAAGTCATTCATTGGATCCCAGCAAGTGTCAAGTACACTTTCTCATAGAGTTGTAAATTGCTTGCATGGAGCTAAAGTGAATTTGACAGAAGAGTTTTTAATTCATGGAACCAGGCAGGTGATCTATGAGATGATTAAAAACATCCCAGGGGAAGGCAACTCTCAAAACTACACTTATATAAAAAGACCAGTGTTTAGACCATTTGCCAGATGGTGAGCTGTCATATTTACTCTTCTCAAAGATTAGAGTAGCAATATCATCATTTGAGCTTTGCCGCTCAGTAAGCAATACATATGTTCCCATATGGACTAAGGTTCAAACAAGAAAATGAAGAACAGTTATATACCATTTACCCACAGTTGTGGTGATGCTCCACAAAAATATGTTTGTGAAGTGAGAGATCCTTCACCAATTGCCATCATGGGCAAAACAGACTCCAATTGGATTAAAATAACAATCAATTCAGAGTAGGGTAATGAGAAAATAAACCCAAATATAAAAACACCTTCCCTCACCCCTTCCCGCCTTCTTCCTAGACTTAACTTCATTCCCAGTTTTCTATACCTCCACTCCCTCAGTGGCACAGGAGGACAAAGAAGAGGTGTTGTGGTCAGCTCATCACATGTTGCCTCTGCCACTCCTTCCTCCTCATAGGAAGTCCTCACACTCTGCCCCTGCTCCAGCGTGGGGTCCCTCCAACAGGAGACGGTTCACTAACTGATTCCTTCAGTTAGTTAACTAACATGATTCCTTCCCATGGGCCACAGTTCTTTGTGAACTGTTCCAGTGTGGGTCCTTTCCATGGGGTGCAACCCTTCAGGACCAGACTGCTCCAGAATGGGTCCCTCACAGAGTCACAAGTACTGCCAGCAAACCTGCTCTAGTGTAGACTGACTCCTCGCTCCATGGGGCCACAAGTCCTACCAGGAGCCTTCTCCAGTTCAGGTTTTCCATGGGGTCACAGCCTCCTTTGGGTATCCACCTGCTCCATTGTGAGGTCCTCCATGGGTTGCACATGGATCTCTGCTCCACCATGATCTTCATGAGATGGAATGGGACAGCTTGCCTCACCATGGTCTTTTCCACAGGCCACAGGGGCTCTCTGTTTCAGCACCCAGAGCACCTCTTCCTCCTCCTTCTTCACTAACCTTGGAGTTACTTCTCTTGCATATTCTCACTCCTTTCTACAGCAAAAGTTTTCTGTTCCACAGATGGTGGGGTTTTTTTTCCATCTTAACTACATTATGCCAGAGGCTCTACCACTGTTGCTGATGGCTCAGACTTGGCCAGTGGCAGGGCTATCTTGGAGTTGTCTGATACTGTATTTGTCAGACCTAGGGGAAGCTTCTAGCACTTTCTCGCAGAGGCCACCCCTGCAGCCCCTCTGCTATCAAAACCGTGCCATGTAATCCCAATATGGTACTACTGGCAGCTGAAACCCTGAAGACAATGAGGATCAGCACATTAAGATGCTCCACTGAGGGATGAAGAACAGCTTGTCTCCTCACTGCCATTTCTAACAGCCTCAAATACGAGACCCTCCTTAGCCTGTTCAGAGTTTCTGAGTGATGCATATTATGCTGGAATAGGCAGCTATTTTTTTTCAGCCTGCACATCTTCCCTTCTGTGATCTGATTTTAATCTGTCTCATTTCTAATGAATAACACCACAATGTTGTATTACACAGCTTTCCAGAGAAGGATTGCTACAATATCTCATCTGCCAGGAAAAGTCAATGTCTTGGCAGGCTCTTTATGAAACTGAAGAGCTCGGATACTCTGTCATATTCTCTACCATGTATCTGACAGTCAAGATGTTAGCACTAAATCTACTCAGAGCTGGGTAACTTTGTCAATAGAGGTATCCACATGTTCAGCACACTAAGTGCCTGCATGGCCATTTGATAACCCACAGTTGAGCCTCTGACATTAGCTTTGGAATCACTGATGAGGAAAGTGAACTAGAGTATGTCAGCTCCCACCATGTTAATGTGCTGGCACAACTTTATGTCTATGATCATGTGCATGTCATTTGCTTAGATGGAGGCTGCATCCAAACCTGTTCTTGGCCCAAAATTTAAAAAAACTATTAACTTGCCTGTTAGAATGAGAGTTCATGTTCGGACAGTACCCAAACCAGCTATTGTATTTGGGAAATCACATGAAAACAGTTTCATTCAACTGGGATTCATATATTGCAATTTTTTTGTCCTGCACGCAAGATACAAGAAAGTTGGAAGCCGAAGTGTTATTGCTCATACAATTTGCCTGTGTGTGCTTAGAATTTTTAAGCATTTAGGTTGATGAACAAATGCGTACATCCTCCAACATCCCTTTTCTCTGAACACAGAAGTTAGTTTAAAGATATCCTTTAAACCCAAATTTACTTTCCAACTGTGATTCAAAGAGGTCAGAGTCAATGTAATAAAATTTAAGGTGATGCTGGAAAATACAGAACACATATTTCTGCAAATCATAACACATAATTCTACTTTGGAATGCATAATGATTAATTTAATCTATTTAAACTTTTTTATTAAAAGAAAAGGTATCTTATGTCTATTTTAGTCCAAGTACAATAAGGCGATACTAGTTTACCTATTTTAATGTTACACCTTGAAGAAAAGAACGAATGTTTTCAGAACTGGATGGCTAAGTTGTGCCTGACATATGTATCTAAGGATAAGTAAGCCTATATTCCTGAGAAGAATAAGTGATTGTCTAGATAACTGCTTATTTACTGTTGTAGTAATTTGTTTTGAAGAAAAATGAAGAGATAATATATGGCCTGATAGTCTTCTGATCTTCTCTATAAACAAACAGCATGTTGTTGACATACAGGAAGGCCAGAACGTCACTGTGACTCTTAACTTTCAGCCTAAATATACATGTTTACATACAGTTTTTCTAGTTATTACATCACCCACTGGATTATAGCACTGCTTTCAGAACTCTTAAGTTTTCTTATGCCAGGGGTTAAAGACCTTGTCAGAAATGTGGACTTTACTGATAACATATACTGGAGCCTTTTCAACCCCAGGCAGCAAATGCAAACTGGCTTAGACTAAACAGACATAAAAGGCTTCCTGTAACTGTAGTCTCTACCTGTTTATACATTAAACATTCAGGCTTGCATCTCTAGACAGTGAAAATAATAAAGCACCCTCAGTTTACCATGTTTCAGATCTTTTTCCATTGGCTTCAGCAGCATCCTAGTTTTATACAGGTCAGTCTCCTTGCTTTAATTTTAATACCATTCGGTTTATTTTTTTGGTTTTTTTTTTTAAACTTGCTTTGCACATGTTTATATACTTGGAGGATTGTGGCTTTGATTGACTGTTGCACATATTTGATGCCAGCAATGATTTGGTCTTCACAATTTAAAAGTGCTTGTTCTTGCTGTTCAATCATTTTTTCATGTTTGTATGCACGTTAAGATTCATGCCTCCAAAGTCTAGTTTGCTCTTGGTTGCACAGCATGATAATGCTAAAATATAATTTTAATTTTATGTGATGCCAGGAGCTTTATAAATCATTGCTAATAGGAAAAAGATGGTGAATTATTCTGCTATCAATTTTCTTATTTTTTATTTCCTATGATTCATATGAAATAACATAGATATTTATAAGCAAAGAATTTAATCTAAAATGTGAAATGAAGGTAATGAAAAGATGTTCAGTGTTTTTGCTACATGATAGTTTAGCTTTAAAATGTTCCAGTTCTAAATCTCAAGAGCTTTGACATGTTTATCACCAAGACTGGTATGTAAGGTACAAACATTAAGCCAACAACAACTTGCTTTATTTTGTGCGCTTATCAGGAAATACAAAAAGACTTACTATACGCATAGACATTTATTGGCTTAAGCAGGACTAAGCCTTCAAACTGCTGCTTACTAACCTGGCTCTGCAATGGAATATAGTCGTATACCATTCTCAGGCAAATTTTTATTTATTAGCTTGCTTTATAGGAAAAAAAAATCAAATCCATGGCATAATCATCACTTTCTCTTTATTCCTCAATCAGTAGCACATACCTTAAGCTTCTTTACACTCGTGCAAGGATCATTGGAGAAACTTTCAGTATCTGAAATCTCGATGTCTTCACCATACAGGACGCCCGTCAGATCATTCCTCACCTGTCAGAAGTTGAGAAAAAGGCAAACTAGTGAACTGACACTCAGTAAGGAGGAAGCAGATGGACTACATGTATCAGTGTAATGACAAGCAGTGATCTTGATGATCACTGCACCCATGGTTTTTTTTTCCATTTTGCCTAAAATCAGATCAAGACATTGTTCTTTTCACCACCATAATCTACCACCAACAGGTTTACTACAGTATGAGCTTTAGTACGTGTGACAAAAAGTTCACAGTGGGCTCCTACTTTGCATCTTGGGGATGGACAGTTCTTTATTTTTAAAGCCGTTTAGACCAAAATCTTTCTTGCACTCAATGTGATGTCTGAGACTGTATAAAGGGAAAAGATTCATCAAGGAAGCTCTTGCACATTCTCTGTGCTGAGGGCTGATTTGAATCTGTCAGCTGGTCCTAGCATGAATCAGCAGAACTCAGCTGACTTCAGTTAGGGACTGGCAAAGCTTAATCAACTCCTCTGTGTCCACCCCATCTTCAAGCATGTATTTTCCTGCATGGGACAGCGAGTGGTATGAGTTGCCCAAGGTGAGCTCAAGCATCTGCCAATAGATTTTATCACCTGCTTTTTTTATTTATGCTGACAAGACTCTGTTGTCTTTGAGCTGCCTAACAGCACAAAGAAGCCAGAAAATACACAGATCAATCTGGTTTAGGGTAGGGTTTTTTCCATCTAACTACTTCAAGCCTTTCCACCTTAAACACTGCTGGTTTTCCTCCAGCTACATGACTGCAAAAAGAGAGTTTCACATTACTGTTCATAATAGATGAGCAAAAATAATTTTAGCTGGAGATAACACAGGTATAGACTGAAATGAAAAGAACAGCGCCCCAATTTTTGCTTAATAAAATTATGATTACATTCACTGCACTGAATGTTTTTTTTATTTGTTTGTTATACCCAAGAAAGGAGCAGAAAATCACAGTGCAAAATATATATCTCAAGCGCAAGCAGAAAATACAGTACATGGAAGAGAAATATATGTGGTATTAAAGAGGAAAATTTAGAAGAGTATAAATCATATAAAGATACTTTCCAATGTTGGAATGGTTGCTGGAATTATGGATTTTAAATCTTTCTCCTAACTCTATTTTTCTTTTGTTTCTTTGAGAGAGAAGCACGGTCTATTCAAAACAGTCTGAAAATATTTGATACGCTGCAACATGGTCAAGTAAAGAGGAGGAAGTGGTACCTGTCCTTCAGGTGTAGGATCTTTTCCACCTGAGTTGAAAAAAAAAGCATAATGTTCATGTAAAGAGAAGACATTCTAGCTATTGCTAGATTTCCTGGGAGGAAAGTCTGTCACACTCATGCCGAAGTGTACAGCGAGAGCAAGGGGATGCACCGAGACATGAAAGGTCACAGGTGAGACTTCTGAGCTCTGCTGCCAGCTTTGCTTTCGAGACAAAGTCATCTCTTCAGGAATCCTTCAGCCTTTCTTCAATGTATGCTTGTGAGTATCATCCCAACCTATGCATGGGGGTTCCTCTGCTGGGTGTATTACGTGCTTTTATGGTTAAGGTGCCATTTATTTTTTCGGTATGCTGCTCCGCTGTCAGACAGCAACACAGCTAAGAGGAACATTAAAGCCATCTTTGTGATTTTGCAAATTTCTTCGTGACAAAGAAGTGTGATCTGGTATCTGTAATGTAGTAATTGCATTAATTAATCCTCAAACAGCTTTCCACCCTTTTGCTGTTCCCTTTAAGCTGGTTTTGCCAAGTATCTTGGTTGATCAATGCTGTATTCCTTGAATACCATTACTACACTGACTGCCTTAATTATGTCTTCCATGGCCTCTGCTTCATCTTACTCCTTTTACCCATGCTTTAAAATTGCTAAGACATATTTTTACATTATAACCTTTTCCAAAGATTAAAACAAGTGGACATATAGCTAATTTTTTATTAAAATAATTTTATAGAAGCACAGTCAGAATGTTCAGTCCAACAAGGTTTGAGTTATATCCTTCATCCTTTTTTTAATCCTATAAGCACTTTTTAAGAACATTCTGTGACAATGTATCCACTGTCAAAAAATGATCAGCAGTGGTTCCCTTTTCTGCTAGTATATGAATGACTGACATTTGCAGTGATGCCATTAAATCCTCTTTATGATACAATACAAAGAAAAATTGCTTTTCTGATGACAAAAGAAAATAAATCTCTATTGAAAGTTTACTATCACAAGTTACTTAGAAAAAGTAAAATTCTCCCTAACAGAACTGTACTACCTCTCATATGCTTCTACCCCATACGGACCTACCTTCTTCTGTGAAAGAATGTTTTTAGTTGCAGGTTTGCTTGTCTGATTTTTTTCAGGAGCCATTTCTAGACCTTCTTTTAATCTCAGAGAGACTAGATTAACAATACTCAGCTCATTTGAGTAGAAACCAGCTGACTGACTCAGTACAATTTAGTCAAATTAGGCCACTCTTAACCTGAGAAAAATGAAAAAAAATTACACAGCATATATTATTAAAACAGCCTAACACTCAGACATAGGTTTCAGTGGAGGACACAATGCTGACATTTGATTAGACTTCAAACTGTCCACTGACTTGCTGTGATTCCTTCTCTCTAGAGCTCGTTCATGAACTTGTAACTGAAGGTATTCAATTGCATATTTTTCCTTTTCTGAGCCACACTTATGTAATTTCAGCCACTGAGAAATTTCTTTGGCAACTCCTGCCCCATCTGCTAAAGCTCCACTACTCCCTGGCTTCAGAGCTCTTAGGCTTTTCACTGAACTACTGATTAACCTCCCAAAAGACACACCTTATTAGATTTGCTGCCAGAGAAGTTGGAAACTTTTCTTCTCACCGTCACAATCAGACACTGGATGCTTTTCAGATGCATCTGTTGTGGATATTTTGCCAAAAGAAAGGTGTCTCTTTCCCATTATCACAGCAAGATATTAGGAGCTATTTACAAGGTTTACATTATTTCTCTAGAAGACTTAATTGTTGGCTTTTTACCTCCCTTTCAATGCTATTACCTAGTCTGACAAATTTCATCTTGTGCCAGGTCTGGGGGCATTTCCACTACATTTTTCAGGCTCTTTCCTATTTCCATGCTTTTTGGTCACCATCCTCAGGTTCTTTTCTTTCTTTCTAAATATGCTAAATATGTCACAGAATTGAAATTTGTGGTTTTCTTCCAGAAGTTTGTCATTTCTTTCAAATAAATTTAACTACAGAATCTTGTGATTCAGATCTGCATCAAACATCAGAAGTTGCACAGCCTCACCTGCAGTTCTAGGTCTGCCAATTTCTCCAGCAAATGTTGCAATTTTGGATTCAATTTGTGAAACTCAGAATACAAAATGCTGCATGTTTTGTTTTAGCAGATGCTTGAAGTCCTGGAAAGACTGTCACCACTGGTACGAGAAGTTTATAGCTAGCTCAGCAGTAACCGCTTCATTCCACCAACTCTGTGTAAAGAAAGCTATAAAACACCATATATCTGCTTCTCTGTTATGCAGAATTGGATAATTTCAACTGGAGGTAACTGCTGTAGAAAGCTGTGACAAAACTGCATTAAGCTCTGATGTGGATCTGCAGTTCCCCAATAAATCTTGCAGTGACTTTACAATACAGGAGTATAACGCCATGTGGTTTTAGTCCCTTATCCATTCATATAAATTCTATACACTTTAAAGATACCAGCATTTCATTTTCCCAAAAGAGTGATTAGAGACTTGAACCTGGATGGTTTCACAAACGACTGCTTAGAGACCATAGTCTTCACTCACAACAAGAAAGAGGACATTTGCACTGCTCTGTGTACAAAGCTGGATAAAATCTGTATTTCAAAATATTACACTTTTAATAGATCTATGTACGGTAAACTAAAAAAAAAACAAAAAACCCACAAAAAACCCCAAACCAAAACAAAACACACAAAAAAAAAAAAAACCCGAAACCAAAACTGGGATGTAAATATATTTACTCAGCAGCAAGCTCAAAAAAATGAAGGATTTATATCACGTTTTCAGGAAGAAAAGGATGAGCCTTATACCTGAGACAATGGATAGGATACAAGAGAAATGCATTTTATCCCTCATTCTGCCAGAGCTGCTCTGTGATACACTTCATGTGACCTAAAAAAGACTTTTAATTTTGCTACCAAATCTGGCTCTTTTTTTGTGTGTGAATTGGATGGCAGCAGCACTTGCCTATCTCATAGCTGTCGTATCAAATTCAGTGATGTTTGAGAAGCAAACAACAAAGTTCCTGACCCTGCACCTGTGAAGGAAGAAACACAGGGGTTTTGAGGAGCCAGGAACTTGTGTTGCCAAGGAAATGAATTAAAGAAATTAATTTCTTTAATCTTCAGCAAATTGAGAGAGAGAATAACTAAATGAGCTGTAAAAAAAAAAAAAGAAAAAAGAAAAAGAAAAAAGTCAGGATGGAACCAAATTACAACCCTCTTGTGTCTGTATCAGGAAGGATGGATTTAGGTTTACGGAAGGTAAGTGAATGTTGGGGAGCAGCACGGGCCAGCTGCCAAAGGAAAGGGGAGGGGGATGTGAGTGCAACAACAAAGCCACCAGACCAGGGACCAGTCAGCACCCCAGCTGAGTGGACCCAGACAGGCTCAGGGAAAACAGCCAACCTCAGCCATGAGAGACCTCTAGGCAAGTTCACAGCAATATGGCAGGTCCAGAATAAATCTGGGAATGTCCATGCATGAGTCTTGGACAGGATCATGTCCCATGAGAATAACTAGTATCAGCCATAGACCTGTGTTTTCTGGACAGGTTCATATCAACAAGACAAGCCTGGGGACAAGCCAATAAATGGGTCCAAACAAACAGGATACCTCCCAGGCATGTCTGGGATGGATAGGGACCAGTACTCCCAACAGCATCCCTGGGGCAGCAAGGACTGATGGCACCAGATTGTTCTGAAACATGGTCTTGGGTGAGATGAGGGGATGAGGGATGAGCTGTTCATGAGGGCATGTAGTGACAGGATGAGGGGTAATGGCTTTAAACTAGAAAAGGGGAGGTATGGTTGGATATTAGGAAAAACTTCTTCACTATGAGGGTGGTAGATCGCAGGAACAGGCTGCCCAGAGAGGTGGTGGAGGCTCCTTCCCTGGAGATATTCAAGATCAGGCTTGATGAGGCTCCGAGCAACCTGATCTGGTGAAGATGTCTGTGCTTACTGCAGGGGGGTTGGACTAGACGACTTTTAAAGGCCCCTTCCAACCTAACACATTCTATGATTCTCCACCTACAATCCCTATGTCACAAGGATGCAAAAGTATATTGATTCTTGTTTAGGTGACCAGATGCCAGCAGATATGATGAGTTCAGTGGGATTATTACTCACCAGTACTAAATAGCTAGCATTCATTTGACAACAATATTTCATTTTTGTCAAGGCAATTCTATCCCTTTTTCCCAGGAAAACAGTAAAGAAGGGTGATATTTCTGACAAATTGCCAATCTAATGATGAAAGTTTGTTTTCTGGGATCTCCACCGACCAACGGTTCAAACTAGGTTTCAGATTATACTTTTAAAGGCACAGTTTTGCTCATTTAATCCTAACTCTGCCAGTTACAAAATAAATTTAATAATTTTTAGATTAATCATACTACTTTTCTTTTAACAGAAATTTCCAGTGACCTTTTGGTTCACTAAAGCTGCATGTAAGTACTGCAAGCTAAATCCTTGTTGTTCAGGGCAGTCTAATCCTACCAGATGTTGATCATAAGAGACTCCTAATGAATGAGAACTGGTCAGACCAGATGGATTATACAGTCAGATATTTTACTGAGATTTCCTGCAGACGAGATTTATGCTGTGTACTTTAAAATGTTGTTCTGTAGGAGTTTCAGTACGGAGAGACAAATATATGTGTATAAAAAAAAATGCATGAATTACAAGAAAAAAATTTCCTCATTACATGGACAAAACACAAATTGTGAGCAATGGCAAGGGAGAGATTATAATTTCTGGGATTAGTAAAGATAGAGAGCTCTCACCATATATGATGCATTACAAACAAACATAATTATCCCTATTTTCATTCCCATGAACAAACACATTACATTTAGAGGCTTAGAAGTACTATGGGAAACTTACTTTCAAAAAATATTGGAACTGGAGAAGATGAATTATGGAATACTAAATACTGACCTTTATCATTGCTCTTAGATATAGAAGAAAATTAAGTTATACTTTCATTGATTTGATTATCACTTGGGATTGCAAAAATGAAAGAGGAAGTGGAACTTTACTTTGAGCAGAGAGGCAACACAAAACAAAAGATAAAGCATAGATAAACCAAACAGAACCAGTAAAATATTATGTTAAGTGTTAGGAAAGAGTCCCACTTACAGGAAAATTACAAAGCTGAATGTATCTTATGCAAAGGAGGAATAGAATCAGAGATGTTCTGGATTTCCTTTCTGGTTAAACCGAAATCCCCCCCTTTTTTTTCTTTAAATAAAATCACATATTTTGTGTGTTTTTTCAGTGTGAGAGAAAGAAGGAAACCTGGAATATTGGACTTTTACTTGGGAAAACTGGCTTCCAATAAAAATATTATTTTTTTTCATTGAAGGAGTACTCTAGCACCTAGATCTAACTTGGAAACAAATGCAATCAACATAATTCTTATCTGCAAGAACTGCCCAAGTTTTCAGATTGACTGTTTTGGACTAAAGAAATAATAGTATTAATACTACTAAGAATAACAGAACAAAAATAGGATATTATATTGGTTTAATTTATTTGTTACATAACTACATGCTCCAGCTTAATTTTTTTTTCTAATTTTCCTCCTTTCTGCCTGGGTTGTTAATGTGGTTAATACAACTTCACATAAAACCCAGATCTATGCATGACTCTCCCATTCAAACATAAACCTTTATATAGTCACATACAGAATGCTCTAATTTTCTCCCAAGTTATCTAAAATAGAAAAACTTTGTTCTCATGGGGCTTTTTTGATCACAGAAAGTAGTGCCAACTGATGTTAAACATAACAGTTGTGGATAAAAAGAATTCACAGAAATTCATGGTTCTTGTGGTAGGTCGGATTTTTAAATTGATTTGGAAACAGTTTGAGTTAAAAGGTGATTTCAAAAAAGATAAAATCAATGCATCTTATCAAGAGGTGGTTCACTTGCTATCTGATATTTAATATACCAGCATATTACAGTGAAATAAAAATTTAGCTGGGAAAAAGAAGCAGGGATCTGCAGCATGACAAGGTATGAGCAGATTAAGTTCCACTTAATCTACAAACATGTTACAGACCTGCACAACAGATTCAGCAGGACTTTGAGCAGTCCGAAGAAACAAGTTCTCTTCAATAAGACTGGATGATAAGACAAATAAACACACAACTTCTCTCTTGCACAGCAGAGAGGGAAAGGGCATGGTACCTTCCGTACAGAAAAAAAGCCCACATTGTGCATTGCAAAGTCAGAAAGGGTCGCAAAGACGGTAGGCGAGGACTGAAAGTTCATGGTATATGCTATAAGAAATAACAGCAGCTCACATGAAGATTTCACGGAGCTGGTGAATAAAGCTGAAGCAGAAAATATACACAAAATACTGTAATTTTCATTCCAGCTACATGACAGTAAATAGAGGTGATACTGAGAATAGATTATCTAATAGTTTAGAATCCAATATCAGTAGCACAACCAATTGAATAAGAAATTAGAAATGCTTGTTTATTAAAGCAAGTGAACGTAATCGGAGTACTGAAAGTTGGTGTAAGCATTCAAGTAACTAGGAGTGCTGAAATACCAAACACTTTATCTTAGAGTGAATGCAGGCAACAGATAAAATCAGTCCATATTATGTGTGGAGTGCAATTAGAACATAGAATGAAAAATACAGAATATGTTTCCATCTTCTTCTGACAAAATTTCATGAGCTTTAGAGTATGTGTTTAGACAAACAAATACTTATAGAAATTTTTACAAAAATTAAACTACTGAGAACATATAGTAAATCTGCTTTACACTGGTGAATTTGATCTAGATTTGAAATAAGGACAAGATGGAAAGACCCATGCTATCAGAAAAAAAAAAAAAAAGGAACAAATTGCATCTTAGAAAACTATAATGAATTTCTTTTGAAGCACACACTATTACACTTCCTCAAAACCACTTCCTTATTAATTTTTGTGTACTAAATAGACTGCCTGATTGCTGAACCAAAAATTATGGAATCAACATTCAATTACCTTACAACAGGATGAAAACATATAGTTTTTGTTTGTAATTCTTTCACATACACATACTTCAAACACATTTATTACTCAGAAAAAGTCCATTTACTAAAACAATTCTGAACAGAATTGTGTGGCCTGGCCACGGTTAAACCATGACAGAGGGATAATTCAAATAAAGCAACAAGAATCGTAATTAAACATTGTTTAACAAAATGTTCAAAATGCCGAAAGAGCTATGACTTACAATTACAAAAGGAAGTATCTTTATGTGAAATCCTCCATAATTAAGAAGAATGAAAGCAACAGTAACATACAATCTCTCCATCCTTGATGGACAAAATGTTTTTTATTCCAACACTAACTAGGAAATGTGTTACACGGGTATTGCCAACATTAAGATAAATGGGCAATTTCTAAGGAATGAGTCATCTCATCCATAAAACGATGTCTAAAGCAGGTGAGATGAATTGCATTCTGGAAGTACTTCTCTCTTCACTCTATTAACTATTAATGGAGCTTAGATGACTCTGAGATACAGACAGTTACAGGCAGCTAAACTGTAGCTAAATCCCAAGTTTCAAAATCTGTCTCAAACCAGTTTTCCAGTACCAGTAACACCCACTGAAACTTAAACACACCAAAGAACCTTTACCTTCCTAAAAAGTTCTCAGGACAAGGTTAGAGTAGGGGGCTACTTCCCTGCATCTCTTCTCAACCTGACCACCCAACCACCGAAACCGCTGAAGGAGAACACACAGGGTTCTGTTTCTTGGCTGGTAGAGAAGGTTTGTACAAACCATGAGTTCTCTGAAAAGGTTGAAGTCTTTATGTATCTGGGATTTTTTTCTTCCAGAAAACCTAGGCCAAGTTTGAAGTTTTACCATACACTCAGCTGCTGTTCTGAAGCTATAGTTATTTATTAATGGGTTGATTGCATCAGCCTCCAGGGACTATGTCAATATTTATGAAAACCTCTGTATACAGGAGTAAGCATTGTTATCAACTGAAAAGTAGGAATACAAGCCTAGGTGGTAAACTAAAAAGAAAGAAATGTTCACCTAATATAAAAAAAAAGGATGGCATTTTGATGAAGGAGAGATTATAGAAAACATGCCCAGGAGAATACAGGCAATATGAAATTATTAGTATTTCAATAACCCTCCAAAACAGGAACACATATACCTCAAACTTCCTAAATGCAGAAAGGTCCACAATATCAAACTAATATTTAATTCTGTTCTATGCCTGAACTGTACGAATAGTTGTCCCCATTGCAATTCACTAGCGTATTTGGGCTTTAGGCTTTTAATGGAAGGACAGGTTTGCTTAAAATTTGAGACTGGTTTAATAAAGCATTTCATTAACTTACACTCCACTTGAAAATGTGCTTCTCCAAACAGCTTTCTTTAGGACAACTTTGTAAAAAAAAAAAACAAACAAACCCCAAAAGACCCCCAAACCAAACCAAAAAACTCTCTAGTTTAAACTTTCTAAATCTATATGTTTTCTTCTTCCAGGTGAAAAGGGGAAAACAGACACCATTGAGAGCTATAAGATCATCATGTAATAATGCTTCACCAAATGATAATCCTAATAGACATGAATCTAATCCATAAGTAGACATGAAAATTTTACCAGACAAGCCATGCTATAAGCCTATATTCCTATCACCTGAAAAAATACAGGAGAAGTTACCTTCCACCTATTCTGACACAAAAGTTCTGCTACATTAAAGAACTGGTTAGATGCTAATTGGAGTGATAATACTGAACAGAAACAAGTTACCAGGAAATTTTAAAAGAATACTTTTTCCTCTTTCTGTCCACTGTGTATCATTTACATTCAAAGAACTGTTTTTCACTTGATCTGGTCTGTTAAATCCTGATGTCTTTTTCTGCTTTCTTAAGAATGTAACTTTGTAGCACTGAGGACTGTAACTTTAATCCACTTGGACACTAAACTTGCAATAAACTAAACTACTGGATACTAAAATAGCAACGCATTTCTTACAGTTTTATGTATGGATATTTCATACTAATGTTTAACTTCCCAAAATAATTTGGAAACTTTCTGGAGTCTTTAAAGTAAAAAGCATAATATACCGACTAACTTTCTTCTGTTTTACGTACTCAGAGCCTCACTGATACCAGTCCTGTGATCACTGGGATTATTATCGGAGGAAACAACTGGTTTATCAACCCAAACATCCACCTTCTGCACATTCAAGCACTGCAGATCTAATCATTCTGCCAAAATGCTTCAGAATCAGCTCCCTGTGACACACACCATCTTTGTTTTATTCATTTTTATAATGCAAAGACACAAGATAATTTCACAAATATTTATGAAGCACCATTTTCTTTTGCATCCTCTCCTTTGTGGGACCTGTCAAACCAGCAGCAGCAGCTCAGAACTTCTAAGGCAGGAGTGTAAATCTGGCTATAATTATTGGAATCAAAAGTTTGCGCTCACCCAGAGGAGTTATCAAACCACAAAGAACTGAGAAAATCTCATTCCTTCTCACTTTTAAGACTGCAAACCAGAAGACAGAAATCCACAGTTTTAGTAGTTGAGTCTTCACAATGGGGACCACATCCTTCCCTTTAGATCTCCTCACACTATTCCATACTTCAAATAAACTCACTATCTTACAGGCCAGCAGAAAGGCTACATAACCTGGGATATGTGGGGAAAAAGACCTTCCCCTCATGCCCAACTTTATTTCATCCAGAGAAAAGGCTTCTGTAAATTTCATGTGTAAATCCCAACTGGTGTCCAATATTGTTAACTTAGCTGTTAGCATATTCAGACCTGAGTATTTTACATTACTTTGCACATGTAAAATTTCTCATAATAATACCTGCTAAGTTTGATTTTATTTTCATTTGATACCGCAAGGTTCAAATGGCCAAACACAACTAACACTTTTTCTGTTTGGGAAACGCACTATACAATGCAGTAACTTCCAATAAAGTGTCACTTCAGTGTACAGTGCTGTGAATGTTCACAAAGCCTCCTAAAGTATTCACTCAAGTAAAACTGTTCCCTACATCTTTTGAAAATGTTCTGTAATGAAAACTTCATGCGACAATTAAAACTTTGGTAGGATACAGGTGGTCCAGTCTTTAATTTTATGAAAAATAAATCCCCTAAAAGATATTTTCAGCAGTATCAGAAAAAAAAAAAAAAAACCAAAAAAACCAACTTCGAGGCAGAGCATTGCTTTAAGAATGAGTCCTTTATGACCTGATTCTACCTAATAAGCATAAACCTGATGGAATCTTGAGACTACTGTATTTCCTTGTAGATAAATCTTAGATAAAAACATGGACTTATTAAGAAATTTGAGCTGCTTACCAAGTTGCCATTAGTATTCTAATAGTTACCAAACATATTCTACCAGCTAAAGATGAAGCTCATGTTCAGAACAGCAAAAGATTATGCAGAGAAATAATACAAAATCAACAATTATTTTTAATTATAAAAAACCGCAAAACAAACAGAATAGGACAAAATATCTTCGAACACTTTCCACAGCTCTGAAATCTTCTATTTCTTAAGGTAGTACGTTAATATTCTTAAAGTAGTATAGCAGTGCCAAAAATGCTCTGATCCACATCCTTTCCTTTTCTTTTTATGGCAAACGGTGCACCCAATAATACCAATTAAGGTTTTAAATAAATCAGGAGTGTACCTTCAACACAAGTTTTCCTCCATTGTACCAGCAGGTTAAAATAAAAGTTTTGTTGACTTGTTCAATCACCTCTTTGAGGAAGAGACATCAATTCAGAACACTGAAACACAGATTTCTGTGGAAGTTACCTCTGCAAAAGGAAGGATGTAGGAGCTGTATGGCAACTATGTATCCATCTTTGACTACTGCTGCTACCAGATAAGAACAGCAGCAGCCAAATTCTGCCACACTATTAATCTGCCAACTATTATTCATTGCGGGAAACCTCCCTTAAGTATACCCATCAGTGAATGCTTCCTGAAGAAACGTCCTGATTTTACTGTACTGTTTCCAAACCAAAAAGAAGAGAGGTAATCCTAGAAAATCTCAGGAAGGCGCATTAAGTGGAAGCAGATCACGTGCAAAATTAATAATATATAACATTTAGTCAGCTTGATAATGCCACCTATTGCCTCAGGAAAAGGATGAAATGAAAAATAAAGCTTGCAAATTCAAGACTTATAAAAGATACCCAGGAAGACAATTTCAACTATTGAAATCTATTTTGAAAAGGTGCCACGCATTTGATACAAAATCAAATTGTGCTTTTTCTGGGAAGCCCCCAAAGATTTCCCTCTCTCCCTTATACGTAGTGGCAAGCTGAATTTTAAGGCTGCTTAAAGGAGTGGGAAAGTTTGTACAACAAAAACCAGCTGATGTTCAAATGCCATTCTCTGGCAGAAGGTAAGCTACAGTGGTTGCTGCCATCTGAAGAGAAACAATTTGCAAGCTAAAGTATTATTTTTGCTTCTAATCTCTTGTTCTTTTGCTCCATCCATTCCCCTCGTAACTGGTAATGACACTATCATCTATTACACTACTGATTCTCCCAAATTCATCATGAGAGACATGAGTGTCCTCTGTTAAAGGCTTTGGGGACTAGGCAGTTAAAACACCAAAACCACCAAAAAACTAAAATGTGCAGAACCCATAACCACATTCTTTTGGAAAGGAGTCATTTAGATAAGCAAGCCAGCTAATAGCTCAGTGAACACATGGTAGTTAAATTAATCCAGTCAATACATGCTATGCTAACTTTAAATACATTGACTTTTTGATCTAAACTAAAGTAAGGTAAAGCAAGATAAAGTAATGTCTCTATTAGAGCATTTTCATGCTATTTTCAAGGACTACTATATGATTAAAATTATTTTAGAGTTTGGGGATTACTCCCTGGTCCTCTAAGTTTAAAGGAAATACAGATATATTAATTTATTTTTGAATATTGAGGAAAACCTTGCAGCAACATTTCCTGCAATGGTGTATGACTGTTATTTCACACTTTATTTACTTCAGAATCCTCAGAAGGATGCCATATGGTGGTGATAATTTACTATACTTGAGCTTCTCAGTTTGATTCACATACTTCCTCCATTGAGACTTCAGTTGTCAGCTGAAGCTGTACTCCAGTTACCTGTGAAATGTCCTTCTAGAAAAGATATTTCCCCCTCGCTCCTGCACACAATTTTTGAACCTTTTAATTTCCTTGGTTAATTGCTCTTGCACTATCTTTTCTCCTTTGGCAGACTTCTATGTTCTGCAAGTTTTTTCTTCTAATATCTCCCCATTAAGCTTTTGAAATCACAATTAATTCTTGGTATGCCTTATATCAAGTCCTTTGTAAATAAACTCTGACCATTTTTTTATACTATTCTGAATGATACTTTTAGCAAAAGAACAGTAAAAAATACCATGGTGGCATCTTTCAATTTCATTGGCTTCACATTCTCTTTTCCTACAGAGGAATCCTCCAGGGTTATGTTAACACAAGCTGTTTGGTTTAAGGCAGCAAAGCCATCTTTATCCATGGCAGATAAAAATGACAGAAAATATAGGCAGTTTATCAGTACTGACTGAGATGATCTCCCTAATTCATTATGGAAACCTGAGGACAAAATCTACATTGCTAGAGAATTACTTGAAGTGTTTTACCCCACAAATTAAGTGAGCAGTTTCATTCTGTGTCTTTAAGCAACTTGTTGGCAACTTCAGATGGTGAAAATTATGTCTGTCTGTCATGGACTGGTGATCATCTCCTTGACCACGTGTGCTAACACTTTCTATTGCCGCAGCCTTTTTCACTCTAGCATTATGGATTGTGGCTAGAATTCACAGAACACCTGGAATCAGACTTTACCCTTCTGTATCCCCACAAGAAGGAGCAACAATCTGGCATGAAAAAATGTTCCGTACCTTTGTAAGCATATGTAGTGCTTTATTTTAGCTCTCTCAGGGAGGAGAGAATACACGAGACATCATTAAGGTTATGCACTTGACTTCATCTGTATTGAGCACAATGCCCTTAAAAACATTTTCTATCTGTTTCTGAGTTTTAAATACTTCCCATGCCTTTTGTTACTTGCTTTTAATTGGTCTGAACGATAATACCATTTAGCTGTTGTTTTTAAATTGGATGTAACATTAATATCCTGCAAAATCAATCTCCCTCCTTTAAACAAGAAAGAGACCTAGAAGCAGAGGGAATAATCCCAGTAGCCCATAGCAGCAAACAGTTCTGGCAAGAAGCAGCGGTACTGGACTGGGAGTCAGGAGAAAGGCAATCATTTTGTTTAGATGAAGTTCTTGCTTTTACAGAACATTTCTGTTAGAGCTGTGCAAGCACATTTAAATTTAGAACTATTGGTCTTACAATCTGAATAATCCTTTAAAGTTCCATGTATTTATTAATTTTAATAAATTAATTTTAGATACTTTGGTGGATAATATCTAGAGAAGCTTCTTTCCATAAAACTGGGGGCACTCCAAAATGCCAGAAGTGTACCTGGTATGAGAGCTTTTAAGAAACCACCACAATATCTCTACAGGAAATGTTTCACCATTTTTACTGACCATTCATCACTAATTTGTGTGAATAGATGTGTTATGTATCAATCTATTCACATGGAACCAGATTCTCCTCCACATTATATGATCAAATCAAGGGGAACATGAAATTTATTATCGATATTTGTATCTAAAAAGGTCTAATAGAGAAAGGAGTAGGAGAATCCTCCCTCTTTCTCCTGCCAATTCCCTAGGTTACCAGATGATGTGATACTCCTAAGTATGGTCCTAAATGAGAAGAGAAATTAAGAAAATAAGATTATCTTACAATGTATTGTATCTCTTGGGTCTCCTATACTTTCTCCAAACTGTTAAACAACAAAGCCCAATAGATTTTCAGCTTTACAAGGGGAAGTGATATACAAGTGTCTTTATACAGCACCATGGTTTGGAAAGAACTTACATGGGGCTTTTTCCTAAGGCTATTTACCTTAGGGAAAACATTTATATCAAGAAGCAGAGCATCTACCCCCATAGAAGCTACACTGGATTGAAGGACCTTTGACCAAAGATGCTCTTCCCCTTCTCTAGGAGACGGATCTTATCATCCCCTAGTAAACCAGGTTTCTCAAAGTGAGTCCTGTAGCCCAAGCAGGCAAACCCCTGGCTGTAGCACCACTCCTGTAACCATTTATTGATTTGCTAGATATGACTGGCCCTGTCGATCTCCTTCCCTTTGACTGAGAGTTCTGATGAAAAAGACACCTGCACTCCAGAGGCCCTTACCACTGCTCCCCGGGCTATTTAATCCTTCTTGATACTTCTCAGACTGCTGCTAGCAGTATTAACGGTGACCACATGAAACTGCAGTAGCACTGAGTGGCCTGTATGAGGCTTGGTAGCATCTCAGTAGAGTCTTGGTGATACCTGGTAAGAAGCACACCTCTCTAAGGCATGTCAGGTCAGCAAGTGGGTGCCTCCTTACCTTGCAGAAAAAACGCCCCTACTACTAAAACCCATCACCTTTTCTTAGCTCAACTGGTTGTTATACGTGGTGCGGGTCATGCTGCCTTACTCAGCTCCAGCATATCTCCTGATGTGGCAGGTCTTTCCTCTTCAGTCTGCAGAGCAGTGCAGTGGTTCTGCAAGGACACCTCAGGCTTTGGGGGAAGTCTCTTCCTCCTGCTGATCCTTGTGGTTGCAAGCTTCCAACCCTCTGCATTATTGGCTTCCCTTCCTTTGAGGGAGAGGGGGAAATAATGCCAATATTTCTTTCTTCAACTCTCCCAACAGCATTTGCTGACAAAAGAGTAGACTTCAGTTTGTCACTATATTGTTTCCATATATTATTCAGCAATTTTTACCACAGCAGGAAAAACAGGTGCTTCCCAAATGTGTTTTTTTTTCATTTGCTATTAAACTCAGAAGATGCTTTTAAATATTTCTCATTATGTTTGGTTATGTAAAGTACAAGACTGATATCGCATTACTTCAGAAACATCACTGAAAAAAAGTGTAGAGGTTTTTTGTTAAGTTCTCATCATGATGGCTTCAACCAATACCTACTGTCTCAAGGCACGATATACACTTAGGACAAGGCTCATCATTAGCAACAGTGAGTAGCTATAATTCTGTATTTCAAATACTCTTCTTGATTTTACTCTTTTTTTGGCTGACTTCCTGTTAGGTCTGGTTAGCTTGTCATTGTTTTCACCCAGAACATGGCTGATGAAGAGTTCGTACTAGGAGTACAAGTGTCAGCTCTGCAGTTTTCTTCTCATTCCTTTGTGCTGGCATTATCAGTATTATCTTTTATCCGCAGTTTCTTTGTAGGAATCTTTTTAAGCCACTTGTCTATTTTGCAGTTTAGTTAAAACTAGGTAATACAATCCATAAATCCACTTATCTGGGCACATGCAAACTGTAATACATCACAATAGACCGAACGTGAATGACTGAGTGAGGATGCCACTGTCAACATCTCCATGTTTGTGGAGTACCCACTCTTCTTTCAGGGCATCTCACAAACCCTACATACCTATCTGACAGATGGACTTGTAAATGCACCAGTGTCAATCTGTATACTTAGTGTTAGTAAACCATAACTGTTTTTTTTTATTATGATTTATATAAATGGAAATTCAACTATTTTCTTCCTACACTCCAAGAGATCATCTTCCACAGACCCCAGGGTGCAGATCTCCCCATCTGGAGACCACTGCTGTATAGGATCCTTAGCCCTATTTACAGCTTGGTGGGCACAGTTCAGAGTTTGCCAGTACGTATCTGGATTGCAGCATGGATTGAAGGTAATCCATGCCCACCTGAAAAAAGACATAGACTTCAAGACATGGTCTTATAAAAAAGACACATGCTTAAACTACCTGTATTCCTAATACAGTCCTCTCTCAAGACTAGAGATCACCAATTCTATTCATTTTTTTCCACTAAAAGCAATACCAAGAAAAAAATCTGGGTTTTGACTATGGAACAATTATTTTGTGTTAGAGATAGAATTAAGCTTTCATATCTAGAATTTATTGGCAATCACTTGTTGTAATCCCAAGTCCAAAGTTACCTTTCGTTTACTTGCACCTCAGTCTGTATGTTGGCAAAATGAGAATACCTGTAGATAACAGCAATTTCAAGTTCTTTTTTATTATTAAAGATATATGGATAAAAAACGACTGATGGCTTCCATTTCACCAACAGGACCCTGAGCACAAAGCAGTAACGTGATGTCTGGCTGGAAAGCAGTTACGAAGTCAACGCTCTTCACAGCAGCTTGTGTGATGCTGTGGCTAAATCAGCAACAATAATCCACCAGTGATTTGGCTTTGGCTCAACAGTGCTTGCACATTGTCAATGCTTTCTTTCTCCCACATGCCCCCAAAAGTCAGTAGGCTGGGGATAGGTAAGATGGTGGGAGGGGAAACAGCTGGGACAGCTGATCCAAACTAACCAAAGGGATATTCTGTACCACTGACATCATGCTCAGGGACTGATTTCTGCCTTATACTACACAATACTGTGTTAAGATTGATTGGTATGCAACGGGCTTTATAAAGAAAAAAATTAATGCCAGAAGAAAATGTATCAATCATTCAGACCAAACTCCTGCAAAATAGAGGGCTTAGTGCTTTAGTCAGGAAGTATTGCATCACAACCATGCAACGGAGGCTGACAGAATCGCAGCCCTAATAAACAAAATATTTTTTGAAAGTCCTTTCTGTGTTGGAGACAGACAAGAACATTTTATTGCAGACATTCTCAGGACCACACTTGCACGCCATAGAGTTTAGCATTTGCTTATCAAGTAAACATATCTAGCTTTCTTTTTTTTTTTCACACACAAAAGTTTGCAGACAGACCTGACTACAGCTGAGAATGTTTTCCTCCCTTGCACTGCTGACTCTGTACTGTGCATATCTGAAAATACTTGTATTATTTTTCCATCCCTGTCTTTCACTCTTGCATTAGATTTTACAGAAAAGAGGTCTTTCCTACTGAGAAGTGAAAACACACATGCATTTTGTACTAGTCTACAGCTTCATTTTAGATTGATATGGAATTTCTACCATTGTACCAAAGGATCTGGGAGTCTTGTTTAAGGCTACTTGGACTTCTAATAAATGTAAATTGCTTCATGAATTATCACAGACTGCTAAATGTGCATTCAGCAGAAGCGATATTTCCTCAAGAGAAATAAAAATTAATCCATTTAATTACATTTAAGCCTTTGCTTCTTAAGGAAATATAAGAAGCCAGTATTCAGATCCCAGGTTTGTTCCATATTTCAGTCGGAACTGCCTGGCTTGTTGACTTTGATTAGTGTCACTAAACTCCAATGAGAATAGCTGTCACAACACAGCAATGCTCCACTGTAGTTTTTGGTAAGGGGCTATAAGCAAGGGAGGTTAGAGGAAGTGCTAAGAGACTAGCATCTGGAAAAGACATTAAATGTTGATGTTTGTGTCCTGTTGTGCTCAGCAGTAACAGAACTGGTGAGTTATCTGCTTGCTCCTGAAGGGGAATGGGGAGTTTTGCATTCTCTCTTCCTCCCAAGCATGTGATAACATGGAACCTACAGGTTCCAAGTGCATGGAACCAGACTGCTTTGCTATCAGCTTTACGGCAGTTTCTCCCCAGGCTGCTCCTTAGTTGTAATGAAATCAGAATTAAGCATGGATTTTCCTGCAAGGTACAACTGCGTATGTGTGGGAAATATTTTCCTTGAGTTGATAAGAGTTAGCTTTGCCCAATTCTTTATCCTGACTGATAACGAACACCACAGCATCACCCCTCCTGTCCTCTCCTCTGATTCTGCCAAACTCTCAGCCAGACTGTCACCTCTCCTGTAGAATATCTATGTGTCCAAGCTGCTCCTTCACAATAGAGGGCAGCCCAATCCTACTCATTCTTAGCCTGTGTTTCCTGTAAAGCTTGCATCTATCCATCACAGCAGACCACCCATGTCAATTCTGACACTGTCTCACAGTTATTCCAGCGCTGGAGCCTGGTGACTGCAGGTGAAGCTCAAGTTCCTCCTTCTTCAAGGAAGTAAGAACTTCTTCACAGAGGGTGACAGAGCACTGGAACAAGCTGCTCAGGGGGGTTGTGGAGTCTCCTTCCCTGGAGATATTCATGACCCGTCTGGATGCTTCTACCTGTGCGATCTGCTCTAGGGAACCTGCTTTGGCAGAGGGGTTGGACTCAATCTCCCGAGGTCCCTTCCAATCCCTACAATTCTGTGATTCTGTGATAATTCTGTGATTCTTGTTTCCCAGGCTGTATGAATTTGTATACTTTTGAGGCAGGTGTCCCTTCACTGTGCTTTATTGTTCCTGAGGTCTCTCTTGTTCCCATCACCCTGCATCCCATCCTTTCAACCCCTGCCTACTATTAGCTCACTCAATCATGGGTCATAATCTCCCTCCCCTGAGGTTCCTAGTTTAAGTTAGACAATAGAAATCAGTAGGAATCTGGACAGCATCAGTGACTTCTACTGAGAAACCTCAACTTAGGGTGAGAGGTGCTGTCATGGTTTAGCTACAGCCGGCAGCTGAGCACCACGCAGCAGCTCGCTCACTGACTCCTGGCAGGATGGGGAGGGACACAAAGGCAAACCTCATGGGTTGAGATAAGGACAGTTTAGTGAGACAGCAAAGGGAAGGGGAAACCACAACAGGACTTAGAATATACAAAGTGGTGATACACAGTGCAGTTTCTCACCAAAAAACATACAACTCAGGCTGCATGCTTGAGACCTGCGTCATGAAGCTGGACTGTCTCTAAGCTCCAAATCCTGGAGCAACACTGCCCCTTCTCAACTAGCCCATCCCTACTAAGCATGACATCATATGGTATGCAATACCCCCTTTGGTTAGTTTGGGTCACCTGTCCTGGCTGTGTCCCATCCCAGCTTCTCATAAAAAATTAACCCCATCCTTGCCGAAGCCAGAACAGGTGCCCACAGGCTATAAAGGAATCCCAAATTACTAGCTTAGGCCTGACATCACTGTTTAGGTGGCTAACGTTGCACAAAATGAATCTCAAACACAGAGTGATTCAGGTAAGCAGAGGATGCATTCTGGCCTCGAGGAGTCAGGACATGAATGCTGTCATGTTCTCAGCTCATCATGAAAGCTGAAGCTTTACATGGGTTGCACCCCATTAGTACAGTGAATATTTAAGATGACCAAATCTAAATCTGTTTTTCTTTGTAAGAAAGATGGGAAAATGAATGTTTTACCAAGCCTATTCAGAATCAATCTTTACCTTCTACTCTAGTTAAAAATTTGCCTAAGAGTATTGGTCAACAAGGTACAGGAATCCTGCCTAAGAAAGAAAGGCTCAGTTGAGTAAATTTAAGATATCAATGGCAAATACTTTATATGAAAAAAACTAAGTAAACAAGTAATGCAAGGCAGTTTAAGGACACAAAGTTTAAGCTAAACAATGTAGGCAGGTTGTGAGGGATTTCTTTAGTTTTGTATTTGTAGAGCTGCACAAAGGAAAAGCAATTCCAAGAGAAAAGCTGAATTGGTCTCCAGGTGAAAAGGTTTTGACAAGTTCTTGGTTTTTGCCTTTGACAAGCTTTTGTCCTGATGTGTCTAATATTCATATAAACAAAAGCATCCATGAAACTGTATGTGATGGAATCTGTCACAGAAACCTTCATAGCAAATACCATAGTTTTTCATTTCAGCAAGTATGAGCGAAGCAAATCTAGTGTGAGGACAGACCTCAGGACCGATTGCAGAAGACTGACAAGGGTAACACAAAGCACTTGTCTGTTCCACCAGTGCAAGAGCAAACACTTTTGCAATCATTAGACCTGACAGAGGCAAAAAAAAAAAGAGATTTCTACTAGGCTGCAGGCAAATCAGTTTGCTAGTACATCAGGACATCATACAAGCTGAAATTAAACAAATAAAGCTAAAGTGAGGAAAACAACTGGAAAGCAAAAGGAGAGCTGAAGGCTACAGAGTATACTGCAGCATATCATAATCAAAAGATAATTCAGATATTTCCCTCTTCTCCTTCTCCAGGCAATACCATTTCAATGTGATGCAGACAGCCCAACAATCTCCAGTACTACAAGGAGCATAAATTTTCAGTACAGTCAAAGAAAAATATCAGAGATGGGAACTTTGCAAGCAACATACTCCATGAGCACAGCAATTAGGATCAGTGCTAGCCTAGGGGTTTCTGAACTCTTGAATTCTTACTGTGATTATGAAGACTGGATACAAAAAATATAGTAAAAATGCAGATTTATAGAATCTTTTTCTAAGCAGTTTTGAACAGATTTTCCTCCATAATAACTTCCTACTAGTGATTTTAATGACGATATAAATTGCTGGTTTGCAGTCTTAGAGAGAGAAGACATCTTGAAAAGACATGTGAATATCTTCTCAGTGAAGCTGGGCAATGATAAAAATGGCTTGGAAGCATGAAAGGATGTGTTTTTCACTGATAAAGGTGCTACAACTGTATTCTGGAACACAGAATCACTGTAGGTAGATGAAGGATACAGCAGGACCATACCTGTACTACATACAGCCTGAATAGACAGCAGATCCACAGAAGGGAAGGTTAGAAGCTGGAAGCATGACAAGATTAAGAGAGTTCAGCACAAAATGAGGGGGGGAAGGTGAGCCAAGATTGAAAATAAATTCCTGCTTCCTTCTCAGTGACGGCAAACAAGTCTTGCTGAGCCCTGTGCTTGGAAGTAATGAGGAACTGTGGAGGAGTATAGCTCTGAACTGAATAGTAGGTTTGTTTTATGAATGGATTCATACCATTGCAGGATGTCACAGTTTCAGCAATCATCATGCAAAGCACCATTTTGATAACTGCAAAGCCACACCCTCCTTGTTCTCACACAGACAAGTAACGTGTTTTCCTAAATACTGTCGTTTACTTATTCGGAAAGGTAACTGCATGCTAGGGTATGCAAATAAGATGTCCTAACAGCTCTCCTCAGTCACAGAAACACAGAATGTGTTAGGTTGGAAGGGGCCTTTAAAGGCCACTTAGTCCAACCCTTCTTCACTAGATCAGGTTGCTCAGAGCCCCGTCAAGCCTGATATTGAACATCTCCAGGGACAGGGGCCCCACCACCTCTCTGGGCAACCTGTTCCAGTGATCCACCACCCTCAGAGGGAATAATTTCTTCCTAATATCTACCCTCTTTTAATTTAAACCCATTGCCCTTTAACCTACGCCCTTGCAAAAAAGCTCCTCCCCAGCTTTCCTGTAAATCCTCTTCAGGTATTGGAAAGGTGTAATAAGGTCTCCCCTGAGTCTTCTCATCTCCAGGCTGAACAACCCCAACTCTCTCAGCCTGAAATACAAGGTTATCAGTCCTTGATACTCATTAACTCTGTCTGGCAAGCTACATTTGATCAGAGAGTATTAAGGAGCTTGGCCATGTATTGTCTTGTCTCTCATGGTACAGTTTTAGTTTCCCTCAGCAACCCCTATTTAGATTGGGAAAGGAAAACATGTCAGAACAGATCTCCGCTATGTCTACATACTGCAAACAAAGGCACAGTAAAGATGCTCCTGCTCATGTCACATTACTTACTATGCATATCTAAGGAACAACTAGAATAGTCTCTGCAGGAGAAAGATCATCATCTGCTCATTTCTTGTAATCCATACAACTGCCAGCTCAATGGCCATATACAGGCTGAACCTTAAAAACAAAAGTTCTGTAAGTGAAACGTTCCCTACAACACTAATTCTGTTCCCTAATCCTCCTCCCTTTAGTACACATGTAATTTGCAGAATGCAGTCCAGGAATTCACCACCCACCTTCCTCCCTCAGAGCAGTGCAGAGCAAATATAAGCATTTCTTGCTATGCATCTGTTTAAGAGTATCTGGACACATTCCTTGCTTTCCACCTACATTGTACCCTTCTGGAATGGGCTGTGCTCCCATTCATTACCATAGCAAAAGTACTTGGAGTTACTGCCAGAAAAGGATGCAGATGTCTTCCACTCTGATGATTAGGGCTCTGTCCTGGCCGTGGGCTGATGTGAGTTTGAATTCCTTTCATGGGATTCAAAGAGAAGGGGAAAGAGAATTTCCACTTCTGTGGTGTGTTCTTGAAGGAAAAGCTAAGGCAAAAATATATTAATCTGCACAAGTAGCTTTCTGATATAAAGGACTGACCACCATCCAGCCTTTGAAGTACAGGTTGCAAATCTCTGAGGTCCAGAAAAAGGTTGAGGGATGTGAATCCTGAATGTACAGAAACTCATCTCTGTAGCCTCAGAGGAAGGCTTTAACTGCCTGGAAAGTGGCAGAATTTATAAGACTTGGAAACCTCTGGGCTGACTCTTGACTACCTTTGCTAGTTCCTTAGTCTTTGAGGACTCATCTCTGGTTTTGGGGATGCAACCAAAAGCTATTTATCCACTACTCCATTAATTGTATAAGGAGGAAGAACAGCTAAATGCCACAGGTCTAGGGACCAGGAGTCTAAACACAGACCTAGCTTTATGAGACTCCTAAAGGCTTCCTCTAATATCAAAGCAATTGCAAAGAGCTCTGGAGATGACACTGAGACACCAATACAATAATACTTTAGTAAATATAATTCCCATGTAACACGAAGCAATTCAGCTTTCAACGTTTACAGAAAGCGTTGTCTCAAGTTCTCTTTAACTATAGTGGCTGCAGTCAAAATTTGGAAATGTGTGTGCTGGTATTACCATTCCCTGGCCTTTGCTCTGCCAGGGAATAGCAATACAACGTCCAAGTAGCTTGTCTGAACTGGACTAAAAACAATACATCGAGTAAAAATTTTTCATAATGAACTTAGAACACCTTCAAAGTGTACCTTCAATATCATAACATTATTATTATCATAACATTTCCAATAATCAGAGTTCAATTAATTCTGTATTTTCTAACAAAAGGAAAAAATAGTATCATTAAATAAGTTCTCCACAAAGTGATGAAACACTGATTAAAACAAACTGAAAATCTTTACTCGCAGAAGTCTGATTAGATCTAGGAAAGAACAGGAAAAGGAGATTCTTGATAAGAACGCAGTGCCACAAGAACTTATTTCTGAAAGGGACTACCTGGGACAGCCAAACAGTTGATACACAGATCAAAAATTCCACACATGGGAAGTCCCTTCCTATGCTGCAGGCTGTAAAACACTTTCCAGAACCTAAACTTGTATCTTTAATAAAATATTAAAGACCACAGCTATAATGTTCCAAAGGAAGAGAGCTTAAAAGGGACAGAATTTGAAAGCATCACCATTATCTTGTATCCTGTAACAGCTGGCATCTGTTAAATTAAAATCCTGGAAATCTAGGAAGCTTTCCACATGTAAAGCCTACCTCATGTGATGCTCTATACTTCATTTTCTGACTCCTGCTAACAAGATCATACAGACCATTCTTTACAATGAGCTGTTTCTTCTTGTTATTGGAATTTCTTTATTCCATGTGTCATCTACAACTTTCACAAGTTTATACTTTGTTCTCCTCAAAGTAATGAATTAATATATTGAAAAGAGTTGGTCCCTGGGCTATTCCTTAAAAAAAAAAAAATAAAAATGTCACTGTCAACTTCTCTGTCCCGAGAAATACCCTTATAATTTGCTGCAGTCTTGCATATGGCTGTGTCCCTGAACTGCCCTAGAACCCCTTGTACCCACCCTACCATCTCTATTCTACCCAGCTCCTGCAGGGCACTGTACCAACCAACTCAGAGGGCAACTAAACATTAAAATCAATGCTGGTACTTCTAAGAAATCAATTACCTTACCATATCTTACATAATCTTCCTTTGATAAATAAAAATAATGTTGTGGTTTCTCTTTCCTGCCCTATGCTTCCCTGTTTATTCTTTCCTAGAAGGCTTTTCTATCCCTGACTCTATGCAACAATCTCTGGGCTTTGCTTTTGGACGTTCTGGGGACAAGGTCCAGGATCATCAGAGAACTTCTGGGACCCCCCTGAGAAACATGAGGGTGACTGCTGCTGCCAGGCAAGGATGGAGTAAAGGAAGCCATGTGAGTGAGGGCTCAGGGAAGCTGTAGCAACTCCTAACGAGCACAGTCAAATGCCCTTGACTGAATGTGCTGGAAGCCTTTGTTGCAGCTGCCTCCTAACTGCAGATGGTCAAGACTGGTGCTCAGGAAAGACCTCTATAAGAGCCAGGCCCAGAATACACCTCCCAGAAGTAGTCTGCTTGTGCAGCAAGGATACAAAGAAGAAAGGGGAGGTGGAAGAGCGACATAACTGTGTGAACCAGCATAAGCAGTCTCAGGTATGGTAGTGTCACACCACAGTTTCCCAGCAGGTTTTGGAGAAGCTGGCTTTGAAAAGGTAGAGGCTTCAACTCACATGGTCCTTTGGATGGTGAATGCAGGTCTCTAAGTTCCAGCCCACACAGAGTACCTGGAGCCTCTCCCTGATGCCAGGAGAGACAGACCTCTATTCTGCAAGAAGTGTACTGTCTTTGAAGGGCTGTGTCACTAAGTAGAAGAGTTACAGGAGAAAATCATCAGACTGCACAAGATCAGAGAAGATGAAAAAGAGACAGAGTCTTCTCTGAGACACTACAGTTTGAATAGCCCTGGACTCCCTGCTGCAGTAGTGACACAGTAAATGTCCATCCCAAGTTGGTGACCTCTGGCACCCAAAGAAAGTCTCCTGCTCCACCTAAAGGCTTACAATTTTGAAAAAGATTCACCACCCTCAAAGTTGAAAAGAAGCCAAAGGTGTCTTCTGGCAAATTATCTGGGTCAACTGGCCCTAAACCACATGAGACCACCAGCAAGAGGCAGCAAGGAATAGTAAGAGATGACTCCTTACTGTGGAGAACAGAGGCTTACTGTGGAGAACAGAGTCTGTGGACCTTACCTATTATCTAGAGAAGTTTGCTGCTTGCTGTAGGATTTTGTGGAGGGACTGCCAAAGCTTGTCTGACTCTATTACCACCTGCTGTTCTTCCATGTAGGCACCAATGTTGCTGTCCAGAGAGTATCAAAAGGGAATTAGGAGCTCTGGGGGAAAAGAGGCCTTTCCCCTTCCAGTGGGGGTAAAGGCTGTGAAGAAGAGGCTGATAATGCCTGCGAACCTCAGCCATTCTAGAATTCTGTGAACTCCTAAAACACTACAAACATTACGAATTTCCTGCATATAATTACCTCAAACAGATAATTGGACATCTTCAGATACAGCTAACTCAGACTTAAAGTCATACCTTGTGCTTTAAAGTAACAGGCTAGGTTTCAAAGTGCTCCTACAATCCATAAGTATGTTTAAAGCAGCTTGGAAAATTCTGGTTTCCTGTGACTTGGCACTAGGTTTGTGATGCTGATTTGAAGTTGCTTTTGGTGCAAGACTAAGGCCAGTATTTGGAAAGAGGAAATGTCTGGTTGATGTGACCTGCATTGCTAGAAGTTTTGATACTGTTCAATAGCCCAGGCTATTTTACTGATCTGCAACAAGGTTAATTGTTGTTCATTTAAAACCATTTTCTAAGATATGCATTCAAAAAACTAATTTTTCTCTACACCATTAGCCTAGTGACAGCTACTGAGAGCAAAGACACTCAGAATATGCTGGTGGAAAATACAATTTCTTAAGAAAAAGGAGTGGTAATGAGGAATGTCATTAAACTTGCTGGTTCACCTCTCTCAAAGAGACTTTCTTGCTCAGATAAAAGACATAATAATAATAATGGGGGACACTTCTCACCTACAAGTGACCCCCCTATTCTGAATGTACATAGACCAATTCCTATGAAGAGGGACCAACCCAGGCTAAGGTTCTATCTTTCTGCTTTTCCGCCATTTCCTAGATCGTAACCCTATGACCTCCTCATATTCTTATGGCATCCAAATATTTAGTAGGACTCAGAAGAACCATGCTAAATCTAGTACGGTAGTAGCGTTGGAAACCACTAGAAGCCCCACTGTAATTCTGACAACTTCCCTCCATTTAATTTTGATTGTATTATCATTATTTTTGCAAAGACCAAATAAAATTCACCATGGGAAAAAAAAATCTTTCTTTTGCTTTAGCAAGCAAAAATGCCTTGATCTGCTACATGCCCCGCTCCTTGTCTTGGAGGTGAACCAACTTCTCAAAACCAAAAAAATATTCCCACTGGTTTTCAGACACTCACTATGCAACCTCTTCACCTTATACTTCAGCAATGCCCAGTAAGTTTCCATGTTCCCAAAGGACATGAGAATTGCAAGGAAAGTTATAACCACAGGGCCTTAGTCACCCTGCAAATGGCAGATTGGCTTGGGGAAGATGAGCTAATTCATGACACGTGGATTGAGTGCTAAAATCAGGTGTAACAGAGAAGGAAGAAATTTGTGGGGGGAAAGATGACTTCCCCTTTCATCGGCAGCCTGAACTTCAAGAGAAGTAAACAAAACATGAAACTGCACTGGAAGTCAAACTCTATGCAGATCAATCTGCCTGCTCCAGACAAATGAACACAGACTTGGCAGATGTTAGCAGCTTACATTCTTGTTTCTCTGGGACACTGCCTGCCTGAGCCATATGCTACAAAGTGGTCCACATCACCAATTCTTTCAAGATCCTTAGTGAAACCTGCAGCAAAGATAATCAGAGGGTGAGTATCACTGTACTAATGACAAGGCAGATAAATGATTTGAAAATGACAGACTATGTGAAAAATATCTTAAAAGAGTAGTGCTAATCCTCACCTTGGCCTCTTTCTTCCTTCTCTAGAGACTAGCAACATGAGAAGAAGGAAGAATTATGACCATGTGAAACTAAGCATATTCTGCTAAACTTCTAGATTTGAAGTCCAAGAGGGATGACTGCAGAGTCTTTTCTTAAAACCTTTTCTCTCACCCTGGAAATGTTCTACCCTCCTCACAGGGCACGAGAGATCCTACAATCCACTGAAACTCTAACCTGAACCATCAACAGAAACACCTAAAAGCACAAATGAAGACAGAGAAAAGATGGCCTAAATTTGGGTTGGACATAGCCAGAATAGCACAGAAATAATAAAAATTCTTAGGAAAAGATTAGATTTTTAAAAAAATCCCAGTAAGTAAATGCATCCATGAATAGACGATAACACACAACAAAACACACAGGAACACTAAAAAATTACTCTGATATCCTGAGCTAATTCCAGCTTAAATAATTTAGAATTAAAGTGACAGGAGATGGACATATTTTTTTAATTGAATGGAAGTAATGGCCCCAGTCCCGCATGTGTTAACTTCAAGCAGCTTAAAAGCTGCTCGACTCCAACCTTTCATAGTGAATAGATTCTTTTAAATTTATATACTCTTCCAGGAAGAGTATGCAAATTTAAAAATTTAACGTTCACCATTCCAAAAGACATTCCATGACTTTTCCAGAAATTTATTTTAACCTCTTAGCAATCAAGACCCTGAATTTTGATCAATTGTTTCAAAAAATGGTTATTTTGGTGAAGTAATATTATTCTCTTCTGATTTGGACAATATCACATTTTCTACTACTCATCTACATCATGTGCACAACTATGCCCACTTTTAAATTTTATCACTGCACCATCAATTTTAATTTGAAAATATCCTGCAATTGCCTGATGAATGGAAGATAATTAGATACTCAATCAAAACTATTGTGTGTGGGGAATGCTTGCAAGTTAAATCACTGTTTAGAATCAAATTTCATCCTTGTATTATCATTTTCTAAAAAACAAGAACCAAAGCATAGCAAAACTCAAAACAGAACTAGGACAATGTTGTGGTATAAGCGATAAAATTTCAATGTGCCATGCTAACATCTGTTACAACAAGCATTGTCTTGGAACATTTTTTCAATATAATCTGAAAAGTATTTTTTTTCTTTGAGTCTAGGTTAGTCTTGTTTTAAGATAAAGTTATTTTTTCATCAATCAATTAGGAAGCTCTTAACTATATGGAGTTTCTCAGCCACAAGGTATTAAGAGGTATAGAAGGTACTGATCATTACACTCTTCTGTCACAAATACCAACCTATCAAACATGCACAATATGAGGTTTAAACATGAAAGAATGATGAGTCATTCTCTAAAAAATTCTTAAATTGGATTTGGTTTTGTTCAAGACATGTCAATTTGACAGACTCGTTAAGTTCATGGAAACCTTGGGGCCTTACATCTCATCTTCTGCCTCTCTTTTCTACTTTTTTTCTCTCAAAGTTGAAGGTACAAGGCCCTTTTAGGATTAGATCACTGGGTACTATTCAGAAATTCCAACTTAAACTTTGCTGTTATCTGGTAAATTTGATGTTTCTGAGGTCAATCTTGGAGGAAAAGTAGTATTTTTCTTGCTGCCCTAAAACTTCTTAGTGGCTGTGATGCAGAGCGGTAATCTCTGCTCTTCTGTCTTTCCTTAGAAGCCAAGCCTGAGAAGTCAGCATGCAATCACACCTTGAAGTTTGCAGAATATATACTTACTCCCATCAAAAACTGGTGTCTCAAGCTTGCTTTCTGGCTGAAATTTTAAATGTCATCAGATTATTTCTTTTTCCACGGCTAATCCCTCTTAGCCCCTCAATAACACTCTCATTGTATCTGCTTATCCAATTAATTCTTATTAGAACTGACCACTAGACAGACCCTAGTTTGCAGGCTCCACAGTGATGGAGCAAGAATACAGTGAACAAACTTCTCGATTACTAAGTCTTCTGTTCTACTTTCTCTAAAGGCATAGACAAATACTACTTTAAGAAGGCTTGTTTACTAGCTGCTATTCTCTGGAGTGATTATCTTTTTCCAATGATACATTTTCTGGGATGAGATTTGGCATTTATAGATATCAAATGCTTTCAATTTATGTAAAATGGACCCTGAACACCTGCTGGTTTTTGAAGTAGATGTCAGTGTACAAAATGCATCACAACCTTATGAAATCCTAAGAGCATCAACCATGGCAGCCAGAAAAAGTGCTGTTTTGTCCACTTAGAAGGGTTGTTTCTCTTTAGTATTCACTGATGTATTTTTAGGTTATTAAACTCAATGAAAACTGTGACAGAATCACAAGAGAGGATATTTTATCTTTTAGTTTTCTTATTGTTAATCTATTTTATTAGCCTAACACACATTTCTCATTTCTTCTGTCTTTCTGAAATGCCACCTACACTGATAAAATTACATCAGGAGTTCTCAATATTTCTAGGAAGAAGCAAAGAAATCACATGAAGGGATGACTGTTAAGAAGTACAGAAAAACAAATTGTTGCTTGAGACAATCAGAATTTAACTTGTTTTCAAAACAATCCCAGACATGCTACTCAGTGGGAGGAAAAAGATGTATTACAAAATATTTAGAGATATCATGAATTTGCCACCAAGTTAAAATGCATCTTCGCTGAATTTTAACAGGACAGGGGAACAGAAACAATTGAAGCCAGTCTAGAGGACATGTCCTATCATGAAACAGGGAAGCCAGAGTCCCCCTTAGTGTCCATATGTGATGAAGTGCCAATTCACAGTTTCAAGTGTATTATGAACTAGTGTGTATAAATCAAATGAGCAATATGTGGGGAAGAAGAATAGAAGACTGAATTAAGTAAACTAGAATTACTTCCTAGCAAATATATCTTTACCTGAAAACCAGTACATAATAACACCTTCTTCTCTTTTGCAGTCCTATTCTGAAGCCATTACACTTCCTACGATATTGGCGGCTCCCAACAGCTTTCAGTTACTGATAGTTAAGGATGACTTCATTCTCATCACCAAAACATGAAACAGAGGCAAACCACAGGAAGATCACTTGGTTTCCCTAATTCAAAGTTCAGTTTTAACCAGGTAGTGCTAGACAGGAGCAAAATTGGAGGCACCAGTTGCTGAATAATTTCCAATCAGGTGAAAGGTCACCTGGGAGTCAAAAAGAGCATGTGGTAAGGACTATCCTGAGAACTGTATACCCAACAGCTGTAATTCTTCAGGGGTGATAAACATTAAAGCTAGCCTTGCTTTGAGCAGCAGGTTGGACCAGACAACCTACTGAGGTCTCTTCCAGCATACATTATCCCATGATTATATGCCATAGCAAATGCTTAAAGCTGAAAATCCTGAAAATATTTTATAACCTCATTTATAAACCTTTTCCATAGAATTATTAACTTTTAAAACAGAATCTTAGCCCAGAGGATTAGAACAGGGCAGCAATTCACAAAATCTAGGACACAGAAGCACAATGAGTATGAACTTGTCCTAGTTAAGTAACAGAACTGATAACATTTGTGTATTACACTTACATCAAGACGACTTGCTCAATTTAAACATGAATCCAATGAAGGGACATTTCTGGTTGTACAAACAGACCTGCGTAACTTACAAATGATATAATAGTGAGTTGTGCTATGGGCAATCACAGAATTCAGGTCACTTGAAAAGTCGCAATCCCTGGGATCCAAGCTTTGCCCAGAAAGGGGGTCTCCAGCCATGCTAGCAGTATCAGGTATGTAGATATTGCCCATGTGCTTCAGGAACTGAAAGCTGTCATAAGATGGCATAAGGTTCTCCACTCCCTCCCTACCTTTTGACTCTGTATGTCAGTTAAAGAACAAGTAAGTTGTTAACATTTGTTAAGAAAGACAAGTTTTTCCACCAAGTAAAAGGTCATGGGTGATAATGCAAAGTCTGCAGCCAAGGTTCTCACAGGAGCAACAGATCCTCTCTAATTTTGAGATACCTCCAGAGATAAAATTCAGTAAGGGTGATAAACTATGTGATAGAGAACACTCATTGCAAGGCAAGGTAAATCAACAAATAGGTTTATGACCTTCAGGGCATCTAACTTCTGGACAAGTTAGGTGAGCTTTAATTATCTGGATATAAGATTATAGTACAAGTTCCAAAGAGAGAGGAGACAGTGATCCAGCTAAAGGAAAAAGGGATCAGCCCAAAACAAAACAAGTTAGACAACCACTGAAAAGATGCAGTTAAGAGTTCCAGTTGACTAAACTACATGGGTATGAAGATTTCTCTATATAACATGGACAAAAAGGCAATATCTATCCCCATATGTATTTAGGTGGAAGGACAACTGGAGGAAATTAACATACATATGCAAATTGTTCTATATTTAAAATATATTAAAAAAATGTCAAACTCATACAGTATTTCTGGGAGATGGAAAAGCGGGAGAGAGCATTACTATTTCTTACTGCTAAGAGTAAATGTACCTGAGTTACTACATGGGCTTCTCTAAATGCCCCATTAATTCATTTCTGGTTATTTTATAAGAGAGTAAACAGAACAGATTTGGTTACTTCTGGTCTAGTTGCTTTCAATACATTTTCAGCACAGAGAAGCAGAATCAAATCCTAAACCCAGTGACACTTTACAATAAAGAGGTAAGTTTTAGATACCGCTCAACAATTTTGATACTTTCAAAAATTTTTAGGCAAATTAATAGTTTAAACAGTACTTTGATAATTTTACCTGATATTCCTTGAGGAGGAAAATTATGGTTTCAGTGGATGTAGAGACTTATAGCAGCACCCAGAGGTCACTAACAGGCTTTAATGGTCCCTCACCTGTGACCTCCACCCACACCTTTAGTCCTGTGTCTTCAGTCTCAGCCACAGATCTGCCCAGCAATCATTAGACCTGATCCTGACCTGCAGATTGACTTAACATCTTGACCTTGGATCTGCCAGCCCACCATGGACTTACATGCCTAATGGTCTACACCCTTGGCTAAACCTGGCCTCAATGTCTGGGCCTGCCCTATTCCCTCACATTGAACATAGGCTCTGCCCATCCATTGGATGTTCTCCCCACTCTGCTGCTGGTAGCTCCCATTCCTCACTGCTCCCCAACAGCCCAGTGCACTAATTATTTTCTCCATTTTTTCTATGCTTTCACTATCTGCACAGGGAAGGGAGAAACTCTGCACAGAGTTGAAAAAGGAAGGATGGAGCTCTAATTATTTCAACGACTAAGGACTCAATATTCTCTATCACCTGAATTCAAGGAAGCTTTAACTGGATCTTGAATTACCTGAAGGCTTTAATGAATCACACTAAATTGAGTTTGCAGTCTGACACAGAAAGTTGTTGCTTACCTTTCACAAGGAATGGAATGACTTTGAAGTCAAGTGCAGCACTTTAGCAAAGCCCTGGAAGCTGCAGTTTTAACATGTCTCAAATGACCCTGACAGACATGAAGCCCATCCCCCTATCCCAAAGGAAGACCTAGAAACCCTGTATGTTTAGTCTTCTACCTTAACAAACCCTACACGGTGAAGTTTGATCAACCTACCCAGTCTACTCCACTGTTTTCCACTTTTCATCTTTCTCACAAAACAAGTTTCTAAATTACTAACCCTTTTTTATGAATGTGTCTGATTTATAACCTTCTTGAAGATGATACCAAATTTGAAGTTCCAACTTTTATCTAACAAGTATTAAGCAGTGTTGAAGCTTACTCTGTGTCTCAAGTGTCAATATTGCATTACATCGGGGGTGCTGAAACAGAGCTGTTTCCTGTTTTTTTACAGTAGGTCGAACAGTTTGACCTTCTTGACACTTACCCAGTTTGTGGTTCATTGTAACACTTACCATATCTTTCTCTGGAGATCTGCAGCCTAGATAGTCATTTTGCAATTTTTCACTTACCTATTATTTCTGTGAAACCTCTTTTCTACTAGTCAAGATCATTTTGAAACCTAATCCTGTCCTCTGCAAAGCACTGTAGGTTTAATAAATACTTTCTCTACTTCACTATGTAGATAAGACCTTCTTTCCAGAGAAAACCACTTGACAGAATTCCATCCTTTTTGTTTGACAGTAAACCATTGATAACTGCTCTGTGAAATTATAATTCCAAATGGGAAGTGTGAAGCATATCATAACTTTTAATGACTTTTTGCTTCAGCATTTGTTTTAAATTAAAACAAATACTCAGCCGATCTGATTGCAATTAACCTTGGTGGCAGGTATATTGGTTAGAGACTGCTCTTACAATATCTTTCTCAAGGTCAAGGTCCTCTATATTTCTTTAAGAACACCTTTAATATTTTTGTAAGTTGTAAAACATCACTTATCACCTAATCCATCTACTTCAGACCTGTCATCTTGTCATAGAGGGAAATTAGATTGCTTTACAATTATTTACTCTTTACAAAACCAATTTGGCCATTGTTTAGCATGTTTTATCTCCTGGGTGGTTCCAAAAAGATTATCTGTCTCAAACATCTTTCCAGAAATTAAGTCTGCCTTGACTGGCCTACAATTCCTTGGGCCTTTATGTGCATGTTGGAAAGACAGACACAAAGATTTCATCCCTCCCCCTACAATTCACTTATTTTTTTATCCTTTAATTCTCAATGCTAATAAGGGAAGGTTCTAGGATCTCTTAAGTACTCCGTAGTAAATTAACTAGGTCACACTATTTGAAAATATCTGAATCATCTAAGCAGACTCTAACCTGTTCTTAAACCATCTCCACTAGTTCTAATTATGCTAGTCTTCAGAACAGTCAGCCTTTCTTTAATGAATGCTGAGGGAGGAAGGAAAAAAAATATCCTAACCACAACACTGTTACGCTTCTATTGCCTCTCTGCCAGTTGACTGGCCAACTCTTTCCCTTGTCTTGCTCTGATTACTTATAAGACGTTTTCTTTTAACTACTGTACTGTTAAAACTGTACTTAAGGCACTTGGCCATAGTTTACTGTAATTTCTATGATCAAAATGTTGCCCAGGTTGGAACTCAGAAGATTTGGACTGTGCATAGTACATGATCTTATCAGTTCTAGGTCTTCAGTAATTTCTGTCTCAGGAAGCTCCTCCACTATTTCAGTCACACCCTCAGCAGATTTTGCCTCTCAGTGATGAGACTGATGCTTACAATAAATCAGACCAGAAAAGGAACACAATGGAATTGGATTCAGTCTCTCTTTTAAGTAAACCAATGTCAGGACAAAACCCTTCATCTGTGGCAAGTCAAAGAGTATAAAGGAACCTTTGCTACCAAAGAAAGTGATTGATTGGTGCAAAAGAAAGAGTCGAGGGTAGGTCTTGACTAGTCATGGGTAGCTTTTACTATAGAGAGTCAAATAAGCTCCAGAAGAGAGTCTAGTTTATTCAGTACAGCAAACATGTCCTAGCAAGACAAAACCAAACAAGACCAAAACAGTAGGTCTGTTTCTTTTTACTTAATTGCTTATAAAGGAGGAACTAGCTCCTTGGAAGTCTGATGGTGATAGCTCTATGTACCGGAAAGTACACAAATCTTACCTCGGAGAACCTTTGTACATCCTGGGTTAAAGTTCCGACCCTCTTCCACTGATAATATTTGAGTAACTTCAAAATTGCTGGATTCACTGCATTATCAGATGGCACTGTCCGGAAGAAATACGGATATTTTTTCTTATCAGCCAACTCTGGGGTTGTTGCTGCAAATGAGAGCTGAAAAAATTAAAACAAAAAAAAATTTAAGTCACCATAAGTTATCTAACAGCCAGAAGAAAAACTTGGCTCTTCTCAGTGCAACAAAATACAAACAACCTCTTGTGGTCTTGTAGAGAATTTCCATCATACAGCTTGGAAGTTCTAACAGCACCATTTAATCATTTGAAGTGATTTTTAAAACACTTCTAATAAATTACCTGCTACAGAATTAAACTAGGGAATATTCAAAGTCAGTGCTGTAAAATCCTCTAAAATCATCTTACAAGTTGCACAGAGCAAGCAGCTTTAAGTAAATCTCTATGATGAATTCTCCATCAAATTCCTTCTGCCTTCACTTCATAAAAGTTAAGGATTTTTCCAAGGGAAAATTCTCAATCTCTTATGTATCTTTGAATTAGAGGGTGAACCTCTAGTAGCATCTCTTTGTATATTCAGGAAATAGAAAAGGTTCCAGAAAAAGAATAATTAAGGCAGCCAAGGCTGCAGCTCAGAAATTTTCCTGGCTCCCAGTTTCTTCAACTGAGGCAGTTCCCTGTGATCTGCATTATCAAAGGGGACTCAATGGCTAATTCTATGCATCTGAAACCACCAGAATTTGTACATGGTGTGAGAATGCTTATAATGAGAGAAAAAAGGAAACCTGTTAACAGGAAAAAAAAAAATCAGAACACATTCAATTCTTTCATCCAAATCAAATTCTACTGTGCATTTTTGTGAATAATTTTCAAGTACTGTTATGAAGAAAATGATGGCATATTCAGTTTCTGAAAACGCTCCCAATAATCTGTGGTTACTTCCTCTAGTACGTTCTAGGTTGCTGGAAAAGTGTTTCCCAACCTTTTTTTTTTTCAACAATACATAACAGTTGAGGACTTTTTAAATTATCAACTTAATGAAAATCAGTTTGACTGTTGAAAAATTATCAAACCCAATAAACAGTCAGGAAGCGTGGATGAATTCAAGCCTATAGGTACGTGCAACCACAGTATTAAGTTTACACTTTCTTTAATCAACCATTCAGTATATTTGGTCTAGAAAACTTATTTTGAAATTCAGAACAGACAATTTTAATCTGAGATAACAGACTACCTTTCTCTACATGTTTATAAAATCTAGATTTATGCTGCCAGAGACAGAACTCAATCTCCAGTTTTAGACTCAAAAAGAACATATTGCATTGTTATAAGCTCCTAAGCCTGAATATAGTTTATTTCCCTAAATTAAATTAATTAAAACCCAGGAAATCCAAACAACTTGAAGTGTGTATAACTGAACTGTTTACACTGTATCATTCAAAAAGGAAGATCATTAGCTAGAGCAGATTTTTAAAACCTTCCACTGCCATGCAAATCTTAAGGTCAAATATTTTTAATATAGTGACTGCTCTTTTACAATATTTTATTTAAGAAATACATGACAAGGTACTGTGATATCGTGGTCTTGATTTTGAAAAAGAATATTGTTTGGCTTTTCTTAGCAAAGAGCTGTTTTCAAGGGAAAAAAAGACAAAAGGTCTGCCGGGTATTCCTAGCCAATTTTTCTGTCTAACTTTGTAATGTTGAACATCATGCAACCCCTGCACAATGGAAGTGGAGATAAGGACCTTTATCTCTGACTGAAAAAGAAAGAAAATTTGAATTTAGAAATCCAGGATTAAGAGGAATGCCTCTCAGTAGCATGTCTGCTTGCAGCCTGGTTACTGCAAAGGACTCGCTTTTCAAGTTATTATGGTTTTAGATCGAATGTAATTTGATTGATCCTTCAGAAAAAGTAGCAGAGAACAAGGCTAAAGTAACAGTAGCAACAATAAATAATGGCAAGGTCCACCTAACTCAGGTTCACAGGCTGAATGGTGAATTTTTCTGATCAAAAGCGCAAAAAAGCTGGAGTAGCAAAGAGTGTCTCTATAGCTGAGTGTTTCATCTGCACATGTTAAAGCACAACAACGTTAGTGCCCTAGAAATCATTCAAGCCAGTATGAAAGGAATCAGCGTAAAAAGACTTTCACGTACATCAGCTAAAGTTGATTCGCTATTTATCTTATTGTGATGTTCTCCCTGTCATATCCCCCTCAGACCACGTAGGAGCAAAAGCACAGCCAAACCAGGGAGGTCCATGAAGGGCAACTGCAAACCTGTATTTCAGATGAAGTCCCAACCCCCAGGAAGTCAGTACCAAAACTTCTGCCAACTTCCACAGAGCCCAGATTTCAAGCCTGATGCGAGTACCAGGAAATGAGATTTAACTAGTCAGATTTAACTGCACCTGTAATTAGTGTACGTTGTCCTGACATTCTGCAGTATGCCTGGAATGACATCTGTCATAGTTCAGGCTCTGCCATTCTTAAAAACAACAGATAAACAACATACAGCCAGCTCAGAGCTGAGCAGTGTTGCTTCGTTGCTATTAATGCAGGAGTAGAGCAGGACCACAGCTAAAAGCTTTATCTTACCCTGTGAATAGAAAGGAATGAATAACAGTTCTGGAATGGAGCCAAAGCAAAAGAATTCAGGAAATAGTGCAAAACAAACCAAACAAGAAACAACATTAAAGATGATGTCAAAAGGACCTGATAGCACTATGTGTGTAAAAGAGAGTCTTATGGTAAACATTTTTGAGCCTGTAAAATGTAGGACTTTTTTTGTATAAAAAACATAAAAGCCAGTGAGACACATTCTACTTTCAAATTTAAAAAAAAAAACAGAAACCAAAACAAACAACAAAACACTATCCTGCAGAAGTCAAGGAAATTTGTGGAACACCTTCAAGGAAAATAGTGGAACACTTTCCTTACGAAGAAAGGATGAGGGATCTGGGATTCTCTTTAACTTGGAGAAGAGGACAATGAGATGTGACCTTATTAATGTCTATAAATATGTAAAGGGTGAGTGTCAGGAGGATGGATCCAGGCTCTTCTTAGTGATGGCCAATGACAGGACAAGGGGCAATGGGTCCAAGATGGAACATAGGAAGTTCCATGTGAATGTAAGAAAAAACCTTTCCAGTGTGAGGGTGACAGAGCACTGGAACAGGCTGCCCAGAGAGGTTGTGGAGTCTCCTTCTCTGGAGACATTCAAGACCAATCTGGACACGTTCCTGTGTGGTTTAATCTAGGTGATCCTGCTCAGGCAAGGGGGTTGGACTAGGTGATCTTTCGAGGTCACTTCCAACTCCTAACACTGTCCTGTGATTCTGTGATCCTGTGTGATTTTTGGGCTTCACTCTAAAAATGAAAGTAGAATTTGATAATAAGAGAGGAAAGAAGAGAGGAGAAGAGGTCATGTTATACAATTATTAACGAAAAATACTTCAGTCTAATATGAGAGATGACCAGGTGAAGGAATTTGAACTGGTGGGCTTTGTTAAAAAGCTGAAAAATATACAGAATAATTTTCTTAGGGAGGTTATAGGGTCAGGCATATGTTTAATAAATTAAATTTTCTTCAGAAAGATGACACTTTTTCAAACAGGAAAATATTAATTTTGTTGAAATTCCATGTGGTTTCATGGAATGGTTCTGATCAACACCAGACATAAAAAAACCCCAAAAAACTAGAACAAAGTGGAGAAACGAACGATCATATTTTTCTATTGTATTGAGCAGAAGGGGAGTACATGCTATCTCAGTAATTCTTTATTAGGCTGAAATGAACTGTGGCAGCTTAAAGCAAGAACAACAATCTAAAATGCTTTCAAGTTAAAGCAAGCATGTTCCCATTTTAGGGAAGTAACAGTGACTTTAAAAAAAAGTCAGTATAGAAACAACAATAGTAACATGCGTCTAGTTCTGGCTGATGATATCGATGGGAAAGGCTAAGAGTTATGTAAGAGAGGATGGATATTGGAGAGCTGAAACAAAAGAAATATAGAACTAAAAGAAATATAGAACTATATACAGGGTATGTATTCTATACAGAAGTCCAGAGGTTGGAAGCTGGGAGGCTGAAGCCACTCTGCAATCCCAAAGATTGCAGAGAGAAGGGAAGCTGCCAGAAACAGGCAGTGGTCTTCTAGTGTTTGGTTGTTTTGTTATCTCCAGGAAGCATTTATGTTTAGATGTCACTGTAATAATACAGAATCATAGAATCATAGAATCACTTGGGTTGGAAGAGACCTTTAAGATCACTGAGTCAAACCAAAATATGCCTAAGTCTTAGAAAAATAAAAGCACAGAACTATCCCTGGGGTAAGCAGTCACTCTCATCTCAGGCAACAGGTCTATTTAGGAGTCACATTCATTTAAAAGAGCTGTGTTAGCTAAAGTAAATAAATAACATAAACCCATAGCAGAGCTATTGTAGATCCATGAAGTCAGAAGGGGACTAAACTGCACTCCACTCATAAAGCAAAGAGTAGCCCATGAAGTGCCCAAGGGATCAGAAGCATCTCCCACCACAAACTCCCCAGCAGCTTGAAAGAGGCTGTTGACATCTGGCAGGAGGTCCCAGAACATCTGTACTTGTCATTCCCAAATTGAGAATCTGGTCTCACTCTCACCACTTGCCTCTCCAAAGAAGGCTATGAAACACAGGTACATGCTGTGTGCCTGGAGTATTGTACACTAGAGGGAAAAAAGAAAGCAGGAAAAAAAGAAAGCAGGAAAAAAAAAAGCGCCTTGGCTAACTGGGTAATCTCCCTTTAATAAAACATCATCTGCAAAGACAACTGATTTGTGTTTGTAAAAGGGGAAAATTAGCTTCTTGAGTACCAGAGAGATTCACTTGATTTTCCTAGGCTTCTGCACTGTGACTTGTGTAAGTGTTTTATTAACGATCTCTAGAGGTTTAAACCTGTCCCCACTACTGTAAAATGAGTGTTGATGAAGAAGTTGTCATATATGGCAAATATCACCCATCATTCCTATACCTTTTCTACAAAGCTAAATTATGCTGATAAAATCAGTATTGTTAAACAGGATATAACGTGCTGATTCAATCAATTGGTGATATCATTTTTCATCATCATAGCAAAAGATTGCATGTCATGTATACTTAGATAAGAAGCAGTATTGTCTATGAAAAAAAAAAAAGAAAATGCAACTCCCTAGGAAATACTCTATGGCACAGGACTGCACATGCAGAATCTTGTCATAGTAAAATAACAAGGAGGAACCTCGGGAAGATGATAATTTCCAGCAATGCGTACTTCTGACACCACACACCATTCTTTGTGTGCCTGGCCAAGAGCTCTAAGGCTTTGACAAGCTTGTGCCAACAATAGCACACAAGTGTGGGCATGTGATGACTAGATGGTCCCAGGAGCTAGAAGGACCAGAATGGAAACTAATGAATAATGAAGAGTTAAAAGATTCGCCTGCTGGAACTCTTTGAGACAGCATTAGATGATGTCATGTAACGAGTGAAACAATATACACTTAATACAGAAGAAGACAACAGATTGAATAATAACTAAATTGCATTTTTAAATGAATGGTATTGATGTTCTATAATAAATATTGAAAGATACAAAACAAAGATTTCGGTTAAATGTTAATTTGCTATTTAAAGATTAACAGTAACCTTACTTTATGAGCCAACTTGCCCAGATGTGCAGTCAAACTATCGTTGAATATGATCTAACCACTAGTTGAGTTACAAATAAATTACAACAGTATTTGGAATAAGAAAACGATGATATATAATCATGAAGAATATTAAAGAGAACTGTGAGAAAGGGTAATGTAAAGGCACATAAAGTAAAAAAAAAAGTGATATTTTAGGCTTTCCCATCCCAATGCACAAAATGCATCATCAAATCAAATTTGATAGATGATTTAGACAAAAGGTGTGTGGAAATAATATTGCAAAGATGGTCGCAAACACCCATGTATTTGGAAAACACTACAACATAAGAAGCTAAATGCTGCAATTTCATTGACAGAGGCATTTCCTAGATCTTCAAAGCAAGTAAAAGCAACACACAGTAATAAAGAGCAAGAAAGACAAAATTCTCGCTGATTTGCTGCACAGCCGTTGGTGGTAAGTCTCTGTATACAGACAGGAAAAGGGCTGGTTCTCAATCAGACCTAGGAATCAAAGCAGCAATCTTCCCTATTAGCTGTACTCTAAACTTCATCCCCAAAATGGCCCAGGTGAGGCACTATCACAAGTTGAAAGAGAAGAGGGGGACAAGTAACTATGGTTTCCCAGCAGTGGTAAATCAGCTACATTTTTCCGTCATAAATACTTTTAAATCTTTACATGAATGAAAGATCTGGAGGCTCCACTGTACTTAAAATTCAGAAGATTTTATGGATTGGACAAACTTCAGTGCTGTAACGAATAAAACTAATGATTGTTCAAAAACATTCTGCTAACTGTGTATGGGCTTTCATTACGACAGTAGCAAGAGCAAACCAAATGCCTGTGAGAGTACCTGTGAGGGCTTGCTAACTGGTAAATAGGCAGGATGCCTCATCCAAACGGAAACATAAAAATACACATAGCATTAAATGCACTGGACAAGAATGGAGGCCATGGACAAACATCCCTGTCACCATCCATAACGTATTACCCATATGATTAGAGTGACTGTTCCTTTTAAAATCAGATGTTTTGCCAAATATTCCTGCCCAATATCATCTGTCATTACCTTCATTAATTCTGTGTCTGAAATTGCTTCCACTGACTGCCTTTTGGCACCTGGGACTTTCCAGAAAAAGCACTTGCAGCTGGTCTCAAGGTTGGAAGGCACCCGCCTCCATGCTGATGGCATTCCAGTGAATTAATCCAATCACAGTAAGATTGATATTCAGCTGCATGCTGCTCTGGAGACATTTCAGGAAGCAATTCTAGTCACTGAATGAATAGATATTTTTGAGGCTAGAAACTGGTTTAGATAAAATGAAATCCAGATGAGAAGTACTTCAGCTGAAAGATGTGTGCCTCTAAGCTCACGAGAAAGGAGCATTCAGTCCTGTTTCCTTCCCACCTGGGTCTGACCTATTCCCAGCACGAAGCCGCAGGAACTGTGGATGCCTGAAGGCAAGACAGAGTGCAGACCAGGTGATAAAGTTTGGTCTTCTGGTATCAAAATCCACTACTTCTGTGAAGCCCGTGGGTTATGCTGGAGATGGAGATAGGACACAGAATGAAGTCCCAGCAGTTGAAGAAGTGGCAGTCACTGACCTGCTCCTCCATCTGGATACCCACAAGTCTATGGGGCCAGATGGGATCCACATGAGGATACTGTGGGAGCTGGCGGAGGAGCTTGCCAAGCCACTCTCCATCATCTACCAGCAGTCCTGGTCAA